>JALIZH010017413.1:0-83131 GCA_030522465.1 Rhipicephalus appendiculatus
TTTGCTTTGTTAAATACAGTATTAATGAGAACAGACAAAGATGCCAAGGAAAGTATAGGGGAAGCCATTAGAAGTGATTGTAATGTAAATGTGAAGAAAGGAAAGTGGACGAAAAGATAACTTGCCACCGGCAGGATCAGAACCTGGCGACCTTCGAATAACACGTCCGTTGCTCTACCACTGAGCTACGGTGGCGGTCATCCCTCCGTCCACTTTATAGGGTATATATGTGTGCTTAAACGTGGGAGCGTCAGTCAGCGCCGCCTGTTGCCATTACGGCGAGTGTGGAACACTCTTTTTTTGCCTGTAGGCGTCACGTAGTACGTGATCTTATTACGAGCGGGCAGCTGACTAATAATCCCTCGCATACCACCTGAAGGCATCAAGTCTGCCAGAACGAGACCCTCGTTATGAATGAAGGAAAGAATTGTAAACTTAAGGGCTCGTTTGCTTTGTTAAACACAGTATTAATGAGAACTAACAGACAAAGATGCCAAGGAAAGTATAGGGGAAGCTATTAGAAGTAATTGTAATGTAAATGTGAAGAAACGAAAGTGGACGAAAAGATAACCTGCCACCGGCAGGATCCGAACCTGCGACCTTCGAATAACGCGTCCGATGCTCTACCACTGAGCTACGGTGGCGGTCATCCCTCCGTCCACTTTATAGGGTATATATGTGTACTTAAACGTGGGAGCGTCAGTCAGCGCCGCCTGTTGCCATTACGGCGAGTGTGGAACACTTTTTTTGCCTGTAGGCGTCACGTAGCACGTGATCTTATTACGAGCGGGCAGCTGACTAATAATCCCTCGCATACCACCTGAAGGCATCAAGTCTGCCAGAACGAGACCCTCGTTATGAATGAAGGAAAGAATTGTAAACTTAAGGGCTCGTTTGCTTTGTTAAACACAGTTAATAATGAGAACTAACAGACAAAGATGCCAAGGAAAGTATAGGGGGAAGCTATTAGAAGTAATTGTAATGTAAATGTGAAGAAACGAAAGTGGACGAAAAGATAACTTGCCACCGGCAGGATCCGAACCTGCGACTTTCGAATAACGCGTCCGATGCTCTACCACTGAGCTACGGTGGCGGTCATCCATCCGTCCACTTTATAGGGTATATATGTGTACTTAAACGTGGGAGCGTCAGTCAGCGCCGCCTGTTGCCATTACGGCGAGTGTGGAACACTTTTTTTGCCTGTAGGCGTCACGTAGTACGTGATCTTATTACGAGCGGGCAGCTGACTAATAATCCCTCGCATACCACCTGAAGGCATCAAGTCTGCCAGAACGAGACTCTCGTTATGAATGAAAAGAAAGAATTGTAAACTTAAGGGCTCGTTTGCTTTGTTAAACACAGTATTAATGAGAACTAACAGACAAAGATGCCAAGGAAAGTATAGGGGAAGCTATTAGAAGTAATTGTAATGTAAATGTGAAGAAACGAAAGTGGACGAAAAGATAACTTGCCACCGGCAGGATCCGAACCTGCGACCTTCGAATAACGCGTCCGATGCTCTACCACTGAGCTACGGTGGCGGTCATCCCTCCGTCCACTTTATAGGGTATATATGTGTACTTAAACGTGGGAGCGTCAGTCAGCGCCGCCTGTTGCCATTACGGCGAGTGTGGAACACTTTTTTTGCCTGTAGGCGTCACGTAGTACATGATCTTATTACGAGCGGGCAGCTGACTAATAATCCCTCGCATACCACCTGAAGGCATCAAGTCTGCCAGAATGAGACCCTCGTTATGAATAAAGGAAAGAATTGTAAACTTAAGGGCACGTTTGCTTTGTTAAACACAGTATTAATGAAAACTAACAGACAAAGATGCCAAGGAAAGTATAGGGGGAAGCTATTAAAGTAATTGTAATGTAAATGTGAAGAAACGAAAGTGGACGAAAAGATAACTTGCCACCGGCAGGAATCCGAACCTGCGACCTCCGAATAACGCGTCCGATGCTCTACCACTGAGCTACGGTGGCGGTCATCCCTCCGTCCACTTTATAGGGTATATATGTGTACTTAAACGTGGGAGCGTCAGTCAGCGCCGCCTGTTGCCATTACGGCGAGTGTGGAACACTCTTTTTTTGCCTGTAGGCGTCACGTAGTACGTGATCTTATTACGAGCGGGCAGCTGACTAATAATCCCTCGCATACCACCTGAAGGCATCAAGTCTGCCAGAACGAGACCCTCGTTATGAATGAAAGAAAGAATTGTAAACTTAAGGGCTCGTTTGCTTTGTTAAACACAGTATTAATGAGAACTAACAGACAAAGATGCCAAGGAAAGTATAGGGGAAGCTATTAGAAGTAATTGTAATGTAAATGTGAAGAAAGGAAAGTGGACGAAAAGATAACTTGCCACCGGCGGGATCCGAACCGGCGACCTTCGAATAACACGTCCGATGCTCTACCACTGAGCTACGGTGGCGGTCATCCCTCCGTCCACTTTATAGGGTATATATGTGTGCTTAAACGTGGGAGCGTCAGTCAGCGCCGCCTGTTGCCATTACGGCGAGTGTGGAACACTCTTTTTTTGCCTGTAGGCGTCACGTAGTACGTGATCTTATTACGAGCAGGCAGCTGACTAATAATCCCCTCGCATACCACCTGAAGGCATCAAGTCTGCCAGAACGAGACCCTCGTTATGAATGAAGGAAAGAATTGTAAACTTAAGGGCTCGTTTGCTTTGTTAAATACAGTATTAATGAGAACAGACAAAGATGCCAAGGAAAGTATAGGGGAAGCCATTAGAAGTGATTGTAATGTAAATGTGAAGAAAGGAAAGTGGACGAAAAGATAACTTGCCACCGGCAGGAATCCGAACCGGCGACCTTCGAATAACACGTCCGATGCTCTACCACTGAGCTACGGTGGCGGTCATCCCTCCGTCCACTTTATAGGGTATATATGTGTGCTTAAACGTGGGAGCGTCAGTCAGCGCCGCCTGTTGCCATTACGGTGAGTGTGGAACACTCTTTTTTTGCCTGTAGGCGTCACGTAGTACGTGATCTTATTACGAGCGGGCAGCTGACTAATAATCCCTCGCATACCACCTGAAGGCATCAAGTCTGCCAGAACGAGACCCTCGTTATGAATGAAGGGAAAGAATTGTAAACTTAAGGGCTCGTTTGCTTTGTTAAACACAGTATTAATGAAAACTAACAGACAAAGATGCCAAGGAAAGTATAGGGGAAGCTATGAGAAGTAATTGTAATGTAAATGTGAAGAAAGCAAAGTGGATTTGGGTGTGTGTTTGTGTGTGTGGAGAGAGAAAAACGATAACTGAAGGCATTTGTAATTGCGTGAGCCAAACATATGTCACGCAAAAAAACTGTGAATCAAGTTGATTAGGAATAAAACTCTCAAGTACGAATTTAGAGGTACTGGTGTTTATATTGCGTGTAAGTGCTGTGGGTAGGTTATTCAAATTTTTGCTTGCTTGGAGGAGAAATTATTCTGAGAAAGAAACAGCTTTTCTGTGCGGAATATTTACTTTTCCGCGATGTTTAATGCCCGGTGGATTGTACGGAGGCGGCAGTATAATTATAGAACGTAAGCCTGAGTTGTGATCACTGATCTCGTGTAAAAGACGGAGACAAGATATTTTTTTTGCGATGTGATAAAGGCCGCATGCGCCTGGATCACCTTTTGTGTACTGCTCAACTGATGATTTATTGTCGAAAGGTCCGGCTTATGTAGGATAAAACCAACATGCGCGCTGAGAGCAGTGAATACAATGAAGACCTCAACAACCATAAATAGAACCACACAAATAAGCTTTGGATGTTGTTTAATGTGAAGCGGACTGAGCGATTTTGTATTTTTTGGTAAATGTATTTGTTTTTCATATCTGCGTTCCCATATTGACGAGGCTTACTCAAGCTCTGGACGAAATAAAAGTTTTTCATAATATAGTAGCTTTAGTGGTGACTACGCTTTAGGAAACATTCAGCGAAAAGTATCCTATCTGCCGGTGACATTTGTGGTTACGTTGTCAATGTGAGGTTTCCATAATAGGTTACGAGTAATAAAAACTTCCAAGCAGCTTCCATGTTTGATCAAGTGTATAAGTAGGAGACGTTACGTCAGCACGGGAAATACTGATACTCAGGTTCAGCAGTTTGTCTTTAAGAAGGTATTAATTATACGCCTAGGCCACATAGTGTTCTATATTTTAATTTCTGAATAATGGCCTTGATACTGGTTAGGTAAAAAAACAATTGGATATAGCAAGTGATAGTCGGTAGGATTTATCTCACGCATCATATCAGGGATGTTACTTTATAAGAATGACAGGGCAAAATTTTCGTTAAGCAAGCAAAGTACAACACAAATGCGCTGGTACTAGGTCCACAAAACAGGTTAGCAATGCTATTCCAGTTTTAGCAGTATTTCCTCGCAGAGTTTCCAAAAAGTGCTTCGGGTAAGCCTTGGGCAATTTAGGAGGTGCACACCTCAGGAAAGAAAATTCGACTAGTTTTTGGGCCCTGAGCTATTAACTTGTACCGTTTTTGTGACTTAGACAATGCGTCGGTTTTGCACAAAACTTTGCTGTGCAGAATTAGTGTTTTTTTTTTCTTTTCTTTGATAACCGATTCAAGCATGTGCTATACCACGGTGATTATAGTTTTTGTTGATACTTCGAAGGAAGACGCCTTTGGCGATTAGCTCGACGAGCCTAATTTTAAAAATGAACCAGCTGTTTTAACGGAGCGTTGTAGGTGAATTGGTCGAAAAGTGTTCAGAAACATGCAGAGCCCATCATTGGTGGCTTGTTCATTTTTTTTTATAGTCTCGAAACACTTGCGCTATCTCTTTATTTTTTGTTGTGCGTTGTGAGCGTCAAAATTAAAATACCATGATTGCTCTGCCCGGGCCATTAGCCGATGAAGTTATAATGAAATCCAGTAGTGGCGTTGTGTTTTGAGTTACACGTGTTGGAAGTTTGATTATCGGGGTTAAAGCGAAATCAGGAAAAATCGAAACGAAACGATTGACCTCACCCGTTTTAGTATTAGAAAAAAAAAATTACACCATCTCCCGCTAAAGGGAACCATGTGTAGATGTGAAGCAGCGGGCGCTAAAGCTTACACTGGCGGTGGCGTTGACGCTGGCCCTATCGCAGCGTTGCGCAGGAGAGAAAACTGAGGAGGCGCAAAGCACGCAGTGATGGAGCGGTGTTTCCTACTGGAACATGCCAATCGCTGCTAATGGGCAATGAGAGACAGAAGACTCCGACTGGACACAGAGACCCGCACTCCGCTTTTAGTTAACGCGCACGCTGCGAATTTTTATTGTTCAACAACGCACAGGAGAAATCTTCCACCGGCACCACCTTGGAGGTCAAGATCCATTGCCATATATACGGGATGGCCAGTGAACGGTTGTGCAGCGCGAGCAGTCGGTTTTTTTCAACCAAGAAACTCGCTAGCAGACGCTGCCTGCGTCGGCGTCGCGAGGCGAGAGAGGGGGAAGCGGAGGAGAGGAGAGAGAGGGGGGTGACACGCATGCGCAGTGGGAGTGTGAACGCCGTGGGCAGGGATGCGTAGAGGAGAGAGGGGGGGAGCGTAGGAGAGGAGAGAGAGAGGGGGGACGCGCATGCGCAGGGGGGAGTTAGACGCCGCGGGCAGGGATGGAGAGAGGGGGGAGTGTAAGAGGGGAGAGAGGAAGGGAGGCGCATGCGCAGTGAGGGTGTGGTTGCCGTGGGGAGGGATGCCTAGAGGAGAGAGAGGGGGGAGAGGAGGTTTTTTTATTTTTATTTTTTTCTTTAACTGTTTGCGCATGCGCAGTAAGGGTGGGCACGCGGCACACCACCACCACCACCACCACCACCACCACCACCACCACCACCGGATTAAGCTTCGCCATAAGATGCTTCACATCTAAAAGGTGAGGGTAGAACCATTCAATATTAGCAAAATGAACATCACCTAAGAGTGCATTTCAGCGCCAGAGCAAAGCATTTTAATCATACTTAACCTAACGTGACAGTTGCAAGAAGATGAGTTCCTTCATAGGAATCAGTGGAAAAAACCTAGTGTTATTTGTTCAAAACTAATTGGTAGGCAGCACCAAATGAGCTGAATATTCGTATGGAATAGCGTGACAGAGCAATGCGTCCAATGTTCACTAGCGAGCTGGACGCCACTACCAATTGTACCCGTTCGAGCGCCTCGGCAAAACACATAATGGTTTTTACAATCAAAGAGCTCGTAGTATCCATGTTTCAGTTAGTGCTGTATTGTCAGCGTTACAGGCGTTAATAATAGGGCACACTTTCTCTGTGGAAAATAAATACAAAAGATGGTAAAAAAATGCCCCCCACCTCCCCGAAGGGAATTGTGAGGAAATGCGAATGCATTTCGCGCGCGCTTCACTCCATTTATATATGGTGGTTGTGGTTCGAAGAAGGAAAAGGCGCCTAATTTCTGCAGCCCGGTCGGGAGCACGGCGCAGCGCCTTTTTTTTTTTTTGCTTTTTTTGTGTTTTTTTATTTTGTTTTCTTTTTTTAAAAATTTTTTTTAATATATAGCTCCGCCGAGCTCCCGCGATGCGAGCGCCCTCACGCGTCAGAGCGCGCTCCTCCTCTCCACTCACTCTCTTTTTTTTTATTTTTTTTTTCATATATAGCTCCGCCGAGCTACCGCGATGCGAGCGCCCTCACGCGTCAGAGCGTGCTCCTCCTCTCCACTCAGAGCGGAGAGAAAACACCTGCCGCGGACAACGCCAACGCCGCACAACGCCAACGCCGCACAACGCCAACGCCGCACATCGCCGGATGCCTAACATAGCCCGACTATGAAATGCATTCGCATTTAAAAAAGAACTGAAGCTCCGCAGTCGTTTTATAGAGCCTCAACCCGCATGGCCCTAACCTTCCGGTAACGTGAGACCACTGCGAAGAGTTCTGCCACGTTTGTGCATAAAAGAGCAATAAAAGAGCACACGTAGTTGCTCTTTTCTGCACTTTTCATGAACGCTGTCCTTGGTTTCGTCACGCCCGTAGCAACTGCTTTCTAAGGTTAGCTTTTTTGTGTACTAGTTTTTTTAAAGACATCGATTTCGACTTAACATTGTTGCCACATCTGGCCCGCTTCCTCAACACCCCGAACAGAGGTATGACCAAGTGTGTCCGGCCATCAGCCTCTTCCAATCAAACTGTTGGCGCATTGAAACTGCCATGAATGGCGTCAGGAAGGATTTACTTAGCGAATTTTGAAGGCAGAGGGGCGCTCGGGGATTTCGGTTGCTTTGCTTGGAATCGGTTCACCGCCAATCTTGTATGCGTGAGACGTTGTACAATTTTTAACACTCAAGTAAGCGACCTTTGAGCAGCTGGCTTCTTTGATCGGTTGGATTGCAATTGCGAATCACGTCGGCTAAAAGTTGAGGCTTCTAGAAGAAACGTTGTGATTAGACGTCCAGCGACATATATCGAGACCAGATATTATCCTTTGCTTGAACGATGTGTCGCTGAATTTTAATAAAGGCGCAGATTTGCCGCATGGGCGAATAAATTAGTGTGATAGGCAGTAAATTTCCATGTTATACGAAATAACTTTAGCACCCAACTGCTTTACATTTTTGAACATGGCATGACCCGCCACGGCCTAGTGGTTAAGGTGCTAGACTGCTGACCTGCAGTTCGCGGGAGCGAATCCCGGCCGCGGCGGCCGCAGTTTCAATGGAGGCGAAAATGCTTCAAGCCCGAGTACTTAGATTTGAGCGCACGTTCAAGAACCCCAGGTGGCCAAATTTCCGGAGCTATCCAGTACGGCGTCTCTCATAATGATATGGTGGTTTTGGGACGTTAAACCTCATTAATCATCAATTCATTATGACCTAACTCAATAAAACTCTTGCGTAAACAATAGCGGCTGCTGCAGCAATTTAGGCCACCTTACTCCTGTATGTCGCTTTAACAGAAACTGAGCGGTGAGAAGACAGCACGTACGAAGGTATGAGCCTTCTGCTGGTCCTTTTCAAGATTGGGTGGGCGTACAGGGGCAGTTCGCGCCGGGACAACGAAGCCTTCTCAGCCTTCCCTTCGGGACCATCCATGAGCAAATATCACGTTGCGAACGGCTTGCGTGTTCACTCTGCCTTAGCGGCATTCGCGAGACACAAAGCTTAAAGTGGCGCTCGGGTAATGTAAAGTGCGCGGGAAAACAGCCACACCGAATGGTTTTGGCTTTCGAGTCGTCTTGGACAAATGCATAAAGGACTCTGTGAGCTATATAGGAGCAATATAATATCGACGAATTGCTGAATTTTCTCTGTCGAACAACCAGAATGCGCTGACTCACCAATGCGGGCGGCATCAGTCGATGACAATTCAACAGGCTTTGATAAGAATGTGATAGCCCTCCTACGTGTATAAAGAGAAGAGGGACGATAAATGTGCAAGGTTGGGAATGGTAATCTTTCATTTAGCAGGTCCTCTCAAGGCTGCGGTAGTCGCATTTTGATGCAGGCGAAATTCTAGAAGCCCGTGTACTGTGCGATGTCAGTGCATGTGCAGATAGGCTAAATTTCCACGGTATCTCAAATATGGCGTGCGTCATTATGATATTGTTGTGTTGATAAATAGAACCAAACAAAATAATATTAGTTTCTGCTCAAGGAGAAGTGTCTGTTCTCCTGCTTTTATTTTACTTTACTACCAGTTTTCGCAATTTAATGCGCATGGCGGCTTTACGAAGACTGCAGTTTACTTGCTGGGTTCTATAGGAAAAGAGTGCTATCTGTGGGTTTTTTTGCTGCGCCGTTTTCAAGAAAAACCGGCAGATCCCACGCACAGTGGGAATCGATGTAATGCGAAGCAGACAGCAAGGAGCAATCGTGCGGGACATAATATGCAGGCCATGATTTACATGTTAGGACCTCTCATTTATGTTCGTCATGCAGTCACGTAGCGCAATACCAATTTTGGTGTATATCAAGCTAGCGAACTGGACGCAAGCGCACCATGAGCGTGGCATGTAAAGGGCAATGTACCTGATATGCATGCCAAGATTTTCATGTTATCACCTGCCACTTATGTTCGTTATACAGTAACGTCCCGCAATACCAATTTTGGTGTATATCAAGCTAGCGAAACGGCCGCGAGCACGCCATGAGCGTGGCATGCAAGTCATGTTGCACATGATATGTCATGATTTCCATATTACCAGTTCTCATTTATGCTCATTATACAGTCACGTCATGCAATACAAAATTTGGTGTATATCACGCTAGCGAAACGGCCGCGAGCGTGTCATGAGCGTGGCATTCAAGTCATGTTGCACATCACATGTCATGATTTCCGTATGACCACTTGGCATTTAGGTTCGTCATGCAGTCACGTCACGCAATACCAAAGTTGGTGTACACCAAGCTAGCGAAACGGCCGCGAGAGTGTCATGAGCGTGGCATGCAAGTCATGTTGCACATGACATATCATGATTTCCATATTACCACTTGGCATTTATGTTCGTCATACAGTCACGTCACGCAATACCAATTTTGGTGTATATCAAGCTAGCGAAACGGCCGCAAGCGTGTCATGAGCGTAGCATGCAAGTCATGTTGCACATGACATATCATGATTTCCATATTACCACTTGGCATTTATGTTCGTCATACAGTCACGTCACGCAATACCAAATTTGGTGTATATCAAGCTAGCGAAACGGCCGTCAGTGCACCGTGAGCGTGGCATGTAAATCATGTTGCACATGACATGCATGTCATGATTTTCATATTACCACCTGTCATTTATGTTGGTCATGCACATATGTCTCATCGTACCAATTTTTGGGCATATCAAATTAAGAAAACGGCCTTAGGAGCACTACGGCCATGGCGTGTAAATCATACTTTTCATGACTAGTTAGTCATGATTTTCATGATATGACCAATCATTCATGTTAGTCATACTGTCATGTTACGCCATACCAATTTTGGTATAAATCCCATTAACGATACGGCCAGGAGAGCTAAAAGTCGTAGGCGGCTAGATAGATAGTCAGATAGATAGATACGCTCAAACTCGCCGAAGTTCGCTAAGAAATGCTTCGCATTTAAAAAGACTGTACTGTTTTACAAAAGAATGGGCCTAAAACTTTTGGAAACTGATTACATGAAGGTCGATATGCTTCATGGTACGGCGCTGGCGGCATGGTATTTCATTTAGCTTGAAAAGGCATTTTACATATGCCAGCATAAAGAAAAAACAGCTGAGGCACAGTATGATGTGAGTTCTCTGCTAATCTGACATGTGCGATGAGGCACGCTTTGACGTAAATAATTTTTACAAATACATTCAATAATAATTCGTGCTGCCCTAACTTCCTGAAAGCTTAATTTCAATGACTATCAATCAGCACTCACCACCAGCAATGAGCAAAGCACCGCTCAGTCGTAAAATGACCTCCATACCTACGCCTGAGATCTTAGTTATGGAAAACGCCACTACCAGAACACTATCGTATATTTTGGTGCTGGGCCATAGAATGATTGATAGTCCACTGTTCATTATAATCGGGAAAGCATTGCTGTTTTCTTTCGATACATTTCAATTCATAAGATTTGTGGACGTATGCAGATGCTTCCGCTTTAAACAACTCACAATAGCGCCCACGGAACATATTGTCTTCCGCGATTGTTCGCATAGAAAAGAAGTATTATCTCTCAATCATGCAGCGCGTCTGCGTCATAATAATGTGACAATAATATTTTCAGTTGCGCGGAAACGAATTCAATATAAAAAATTGTAGCAGTTTTATGCATCTGAAAAATTCCGTGTTGGAATTCAACATCCCCTGTTAGCGAAATATTAAGGCTGAAGCTTTGTGTAAGGGTACGCGCTCACTAGCGGCAAAAAACGCGCCCAACATCCCGCGCCGGCCGGGCACGTTCGCGGCAGGTGCGTTCCCATTCGCGTTTTACGCAATGCGGCAGACGCGGCAGCGATGTCTGGAGTTCCGAGTGGTCTCGTTGCGATCTATTCTTGTGTGCACACGCATCCGTGCGCGCGCATCGTTCAGCCGCTTTCGTTCTCGCGCGTGCGTGTCTTTTGCCGGAGGCTGGGCGTCGAAGCCTCTCGTCGATTGTTTCTTTGCGCCACTGCCGGCCACGTTCAAAATGTTGAATCGTGATGAGTAGCCGCTTTGCCAACGGTCTACTGCATAGAGTTAATATACAGACTCTAGGGAAAAGCTGGGCCGGTAAAGCTATAACCACGAGAGAAGCGACATGTTGGTACGTTGTGAATGTTGTCATTACAATAATTTACTGAAGCGCTAAATCTGGCGCTTCAAAACATTCAAATTCTCGCAATATAGATCATAAACAAGCGTGTCCACATATTATAAACGGACAGAAATTGTTTGATGTTTTATGGACTACTTTTAGGAAAGATACAACTGCCATTTATGCAATTTACTGCGCACGGAAAGGAGCCTCTACATGTTTGTTTACTTGATGGCGCCACCATCCCTGTACAGTATTAACATTTGAGAGCGTGTCCGTGCGGCTTGCGGCCGATTCCGCCGGCTAGCTTGCGCGTCGGGTAATCGTATAAAGTGTCTCGTCGTCCATGTTTTTTGTTGCCATGAGCCAACAACTCGAATTTTTGTGACAGTATCTTACTGCGAGGCAACCATAGGTCGGAGCACTCACTCATGAGTCGACTCACTCGGACTCACTCAGACTCAGATCAAGTCGTGAGTCTGAGTCTGGAGTGAGTCCAGGTGAGTAATATTCTAGCGAGTCTGAGTCCGAGTGAGTCCGGCTGAAGAAAATTTTCGTGAGTGTGAGTCCGAGTGAGTCCAAACCTCAAAATATATTTCTTGAGTGAGTCTGAGTGAGTTCTACTTTTTTTTGCCCACCTATGGTCCTAGCCACTCATCTTCCGCATTACTATAAGCCTTACCTGGACTCACGTTTATACTCAAGTCTACTCACACGTATTGCAAAGCAGTGTTGTTCATACACCTTTTCAATAGCTTTTGATCAGAGGCGTGAGTTACGTAGGGGGTGCCTTGACCCTCGACCCCGCCAGCTCTTCCAGGGACGTTCTTGATAAATATATCTTATGTTGTCACATCCTTCAATAAAAATGACCTTACTGGTTTGCGAGCACTCATAACTCGTATTGGACCGTACTATATCAAAAGGCGCCAAGAAGAGCACCGATTAGGTGAAATAGTTGTGTTAATGCGCAATGACACCGTGGTCGAAGAAGCTAATTCTAGGCTAACAGACTCATCAGTCGACTCATTCGGACTCACTCAGACTCAGAACGAGTCGTGAGTCTGAGTCTGAGTGAGTCCGGTTGAAGAAAATTTTCTTGAGTGTGTCCCGAGTGATTCCGGCTGAGGAAAATTTTGGTGAGTATGAGTCCGAGTGAGCCCCCAAGCGCAAAATATATTTCATGAGTGAGTCTGAGTGAGCTCCACAAGTTTTGCCGACCTATGGATGCAACAGATATCCATGAAACAGAAAAAATCATAGTTTCGCCACTAGGGCGAAGAAATGAATGCGATAGCAAGAAATTAGTTTGTCACACGAAGAACGACAAGCAGCTCGATACTCGCAGCGCGCCGCCGCAGCACAAATAATGACGCTCGAAAAGGACGCATAGGTATACAAAGGACAAACGTGAACTAACCACTGTCGCAGTTGTTATGTGTTTGTATTTGAGCAACGCGCTGCGAGTGTCCACAATGCAGAAGCCGACGCTGTTGTTGCCTCTGACATGGCTCATACCCACTCATGGGGATTCGCCAAGGATTGATTAAATGATTATATGATTTTTCGACGCTGTTTGATACTTCTCTTTCTTTTAAACTTCGCCACATGGAATGACCCCTCTGCGTCTCCTGCCACGTGGTGGCGTCTGACGCCAAGTGTGCCCGGTGTTTTTTTTTTTTTTTCATCTACATCATGAGTGGTACAGAAGGCAGCCACTTTTTCGTGCGCATCTCAAGGGCAGTTTTCAATTTGAAAGAAACTGTAAAAGCGTTGTGTTACAGAAAACACGCTCAAGCTGTTCCGAGATCTGCGTACCACGAGCGGCAAATGGAGCATATGAATAGCTCGCCGTTACATCGCTGGCACGAGCATGGCGTGCGGCTGTGTTGGCTAGCGCAGCAGGCTGCGGAGCAAGGATTCGCTGGTTCGTATCCTCGGTCAGGTGGTTTGGAATTTTTTTCTACTGATTTATTTTTCTTTATATATATACACATACATATACATATCCGGGAGATGACGGCATCGACAGACGGCTACGGCGAAGATCAGCCGAGAGTGTCCATATAATTGCTATCGCAATAAAAAAATACACCATCTCCCGCTAAAGGGAACTATTTTTGATGTGAATCAGCGGGGAGATGGTTAGCTGGAGCGGGAGCTTGCCGCCGTTCACGTTTCCTTCCGGCTTCGCGAGCCCGAAGTTCGGGATCGCCACGTCGCCGCTCCCGTATCGCGACAGCGGCCCGAGCGTTCATCGCGGCGTTGCACAGTAGAGAATGAGGCGCTCGTGCTCCGTCATTTTCATACCGCGGAACTACCATGGCGCCTCCATCGGAGTATGCAGCTGGCGCACCACCTGTCGTGCGCGCCGCTCCATAGAGGAGATAAAGGGGGGAGCGTAGGAGAGGAGAGACAGGGGAGGAGACGCGCATGCGCTGGGGGGTGTGGGATGGACGCGGAAGGGACGGACAAAGCCCCCGCCATAACCTGCTTCGCATCTAAAAAAAGCCGGCAGATCCCACGCACTTTGGGGAATCGATGTAATGCGAAGCCGCCAGGAAGGAGCAAATCATGCTTTACATAATTTGCATGTCATGTTTGACATGTTAGGACCTGTCATTTATGTTCGTGATACAGTCATGTCACGCAATACCAAATTTGGTGTATCTCAAGCTAACGAAACGGCCGCGAGCACGCCATGAGCGTGGCATGCAAGTCATGTCACCCATGACATGTCATGATTTCCATATTACTACTTGTCATTTATGTTCGTCATACAGTCACGTCACTCAATCCCAAATTTGGTGTATATCAAGCTAACGAAACGGCTGCGAGCACGCCATGAGCGTGGAATGCAAGTCATGTTGCTCATGACATGTCATGATTTCCATATTGCCACTTGTCATTTATGTTCGCCATACAGTCACGTCACTCTATCCCAAATTTGGTGTATATCAAGCGAACGAAACGGCCGCGAGCGCGCCATGAGCGTGGCATGTAAATTAAATCATGTTGTTCATGACATGCACGTCATTATTTGCATATTACCACCTGTCATTTATGTTCGTCATACAGTCACGTCACTCAATCCCAAATTTGGTGTATATCAAGCTAACGAAACGGCCGCGAACGAGCCATGAGCGTGGCATGTAAATCATACTTTTCATGACAAGTTAGTCATGATTTTCATGATATGACCAGCCATTTATGTTCATCATACAGTCATGTTATGCCATACCAAATTTGGTATAAATCCCATTAACGATACGGCCAGGAGAGCACAAAGTCGTAGGCGGCTAGATAGATAGATAGCTAGATAGATAGATAGATAGATAGATAGATAGATAGATAGATAGATAGATAGATAGATAGATAGATAGATAGATAGATACATAGATAGATAGATAGATACGCTCAAAGTCGCCGAAGTTCGCTAAGAAATGCTTCGCAATTAAAAAACGCTAGGAGTTATCGCAGCATGCAGTAGCGAGTGCGAGCGGACGTCACCCGAAAGCTGAGTATCGTTCAATCATGGCGGCTCCCGAGCGGTTATAGGTTTTGAGCGACGGAGGTAGACGCGACAGCAAATAGTTTGCGCGACGTGCCATTTGAGAAAAAAACGTATATTTCCGCTCTGTTATGGTCGCCTATGCAGTTACACGTTAGATTAGAAACGTTGTTCAATACCAAGGCAGGAATTCCCATTAGCGATGAAGCCCACGTCCCGTATACAGTTGCTGTCGGCTGTACATTCCAACCTTGAGGGGACGAATTCATACTGGTAGAAAACAACTTCCTATATCGAAAATTTTGTTAAGACGAGGTTGCAGTATTTCAGCAGTATAAAGAAAAAGAAACACCATATTTTCCACGGTAAGTAGTGTTGAGTATTTCATTGGTAGCTACCTGTCAGGGTTGCCGTTGGTGGCTACTTTGTGCCAAATTGGCTACTTTTCGACCCCGTCTGGCGGCAAAAAATTTGCAGTTGGCGCCATGGCTATTTTCTGGCTACTTTTAAAGTGCTGATTTGGCTCATTAAGTAGCCATTTTTGGTCATTTTTGGAGAAGAAATGCATTGTTTTTAAGCTTTTCTCTCGCTTAAGCGGATGCGTACGGTCGTCCTCCACCCAGCAGTAGGCTGGTGCGCATCTAGGCACCCTTACGCGACGCTTAGCGCGTCTCCAAACATGGGAGTGGCCAATTTGCGTGCATGGTGACGAACGCTTGGCCAGCTCGGTGCTGAAGCTTCTCGCCATCTGTTGTGATGCTAAGCGCAGGTTTTACGAGTAATTTTAATGCCCAATGCGTGTTCTCGTGTAAACTTGGGAAAACAGACATCTGCAACAAAATTTAGCTGGCCTGTTCATGTACAACCAGAATTTTGTCTGCAGCTTCAACGAAAATCTGTTTCAACTTACATGTTCCTACTGACTTGCTGGCTGGAATATTCTAATGTAACTTTGTGTCTGGCAAGAATTCATATTTTCTACAGAAAATATATGCACGCGTTATGAATTTATCATAATTCGTTCATTTAATTTATTTCCAACTTATCGGTGGCTTTCTGTGGTCTTACTTGTTCAAAATGCTATTATTTATTGATCGATACTAAAGAATCTGCTCATAATACCACTTATGTTCCATTTGGCTACAAATCTGGCGATAATATTAAATGGCATGGCTACTTTGGCTACTTTTGGCTTGAGTTCTGGCTCCTTTTCAAGTCCACCCAACGGCAACCCTGCTACCTGTGGTCTGATGAAATCGAGAGTTCGACGGGAACCGGTCTGGTGGGCATGAAACATAATGAGGGAAACGAAGTACACCGACCAAATAAAACGTGAAAAAGAAAACGACGTATCGGCTTCCATGTTAACAACTTAAACTCGTAACAGCATAACTCATGCAGTTGTGAAGAAGGCTTCCGCAGGGAAGCCGGAACGTCGTTTACTTTTAAGCTTTTATTTAGTCACTGTACTTGGTTTCCTTCACTACCTGCGGCCTCGATAAAACTGGGGAGGGGCGAAGCATACAGTGTGTGCCGATGTTTCCCGCAGCAAAATCGCTGCTGATAGGTAATGAGAGACTAAGGACGGTATAGTATCTAAAAAAAAGTATCTTAGAAATTTAAGGGCGATATTAAAACTGGCTGCGTGGGGCGCGCTGGAAGTGCGGCCGCACTGTTTCTTCATACCTGATCTACCCGTGGAAAACAGACTAAATTTTAATCAGGGCACGCGGAAGCAGAATCTCTTCGCCAGAATCCAGCAAACAGTCCAACAAATTAACGCAACAAGCAATCAATGCAATATGTTAGTGTCAAACAAAGAAACGAGGGAGCGCCTCATCATGGCAGGTTTCATGCATTTAGGTGGCATGCGAGGGTTTATTGACAGCTGCCACCTCGAGAAACGATCGCGTGGCACGAGGCACCGCCTGACAAAAGAGTCCCACACTCTCGCCGCCTCGGCTACGAGTGGCGCTAGCCGACACTCGCAGGTATTGCACGCACACACTCAACAAAGTGCATAAGGAAGCGCCTACTGTTGAAGCTCGATAATCGGACGCGTAATTCGAAGGTTGCGGGTTCCGATCCCACCGACGCCACGGGAATTTCTCCACCTGATGGTTGTTCGAGCAGTTCAATTGCTCACGGTATTCTATCGCCATGTGTTGTGCCAGCCCACGCAACGCACACTACTCGATTTACACTAAGGCAAGGAGCGCTGGCCGCTCGATCCGCCACACGATCCGTACGGCGCGTATCCAGACAGCGGGTCGGACAGAGACGGGGAGGTAAACTGTATCGTGTAACCTACGCAATGTACAGCCGCCCATTTTAAAAGACGATAGTCTTCCTTGAGATACTTCAATCCAGAACTCATAATCTTTCTGTTTTTTCTGTCTGTAGCACGATTCAGCCACCCGGCCAAAGATTAAGCACTTGCTGAACGGCCAGCCATCTTGACCTGGCGGCTGCGTTCATACTTGTGAACATTGTCGATCAAAAGCAACTATTACGCACAACTAAAGCACAACATCAATATGTAACTATTAGGTTGTGTGTTCCTTTACTAGATAATACATAGATACATAATTCTAAAGACCCTAGTGTTTCTTAGGCTGCTCTGAAAATGCAGGCTGCCTCGCATAAGCGAAGAGTCGTCGTCTGCCTCCGAGGTCGCGCGAAGCGCCACGTGTTTCATCCGACGCACGATAGCTGGCGCAGTCTACCCCTGTCGCTGCAAACAAGGGAAGCTCTTTTCGCGGGCGCTCTACGCGACTTCTCGGCATTTGACGCCTTTGACTCAAACACATACGGCCACTTGCTACACATTCGCCAATATCAGTGCATTTTCGAGCCGACTCTCCCCAATCAACTTAAAGGGACACTAAAGAGCAAAGCGATTTTTCTCGTACTAGTAAATTGCTCTTTCTCGATACCAAAAACACCGCGCTTGCGGCGAGAAGACGCTAGGTCATGCCAGGACGGAAATGGTACGAAAACAGCATCACGGGTGGCGGCGGATGAGAACAGGACTCATGTACTATGGCCGGCAGAAGACTATCGTCTTTCGATGACATTTTCAGCGAAGCACACAGATACGCGGCCAATGTCTTTAACCTGAACGCGCGAGCGTCGACCGCTTAGTCGATAAGCGGTGTTCAACGGAGCACAGCGGCTAAACGAACGAAAATACGTGCCTGCCTGCGATGAACAGTTTTGTGCAGCTGTCTTCTGCTATAGGCTGTTCCTGGAACCGGACACCAGGACGCCCGGAACAGGCGCTTACAGACTCGGCGGTCGATGCTCGCGCGCATAGGCGTGCGCACGAGGGGGGCAGAGAGGGCGGCCGCCCCCTCCCCCTAGTCACCTAAGAGAGGGGGGGCGCAAATTCTGCCCCCCTACATTGACTTATTAGGGAGGGGGGGCGCTGCGATGTACCTTCGCCCCTCCTGCCCACCCTGAAGGGGAACCCTGCGCACGCCTATGCTCGCGCGTTTAGGTTAAAGAAAATGGGCGGCTGTACGTCCCAGCACTCTGTGCTGCTGAGTGGCAAAGCCGGGCAAAGCATGCGTGGGCGGTGGTGCTCAAGTTGAATTGTGGTGCTCGCCGGTCTACACTGTCGCCGTTCAAATTTCTTCATTTAAAACAGTGTGAGAAAGTAAGATTTATCTACACGTTTTTTCGGGAAGCTTTATTGGTTTTATATTAGCACGTTTACTGAAGAAAAAATAAATAATTATAGAGGGTTGAAATGGTACACGCTCCGTCTGCGAGTAATGCATTGATATTGCAAACTACTTAAGTGCGTTTCACTCAAAAGGGCGTGTTCCTTGCACAACACTTCCAACTCACCACAAATGCCTCATTATTCTTATTTCGCAAGCCTCAGAGAAGAAAGAAGGGTGTTTTGTATTTTTTTTTTGAACAAGGAATGTCCTTTACGCAGTAGCGACAACGCTCCGAAAGCACCATGTCTGAAAATTCGTAATTTGGTTCCGATACAAATGATGCAGCATGCTTTCCATAATATCATTCTGCAGTCCTCTGAGGTCAACCCTAATAATTTTGGCCAAGAGCGAGAGGAGTTTTTAATTATAGATTTTTTAATTGACCAACAGTTTTGTTTTTTGGATGTTTTGAGCAACCAATTTCATTACTTAAAAAAGCTAATAGTCAGATTAAAATGCACGTGATTATTATTCACATAAATGCCTGCCTGTGCTGTATATATCAACGACCTCACACGTTCACAGAAGCAGCAATTGAGTCCCATACACTATTGACTTTAAAAAACACAGCGTTTTTAGAGAATTTTTAAAATGCACAAGGTGCTCAGAATTCGAGAAGATCATGTGAGGTATTTCTCCTTTATTTCCATTTGTCCCACTAAGAAAGATATTTGTAATATTTAGCTTGCGTCGCTGTTAGCGTGGTCTCGAATGTACAAAAATGCACTCTTTGTAAAATATCTGTGGTCACCCGGCGACGCTTGTTCATTGTTGCTCTGTTGAAAAAATGTTTTATTGAAAACAAAATTAATGATTTCGTGCTTTTCGGTGATACACGATATTATCAGCAAAATCGGAGGCATCAAATTTACCACGTTTTCTGATCTTTCGTGGAATCGAGCAGTCGCAGGTGTAAACTATTGTGCGGTCAGGCTTACTTGGTAGTGTTGACTGCTTCGCATGGCCTCTTTATCTGGGGTATTCTGCACACATCTGCGACTTCCAGTCGCCTTAGGCAAATGTATACGGAACCGTCTGACTTTCACTACACGTTATTGTGAGTGCCTACATTATCCTATATGCGGTCTAAACAGTTTTGTAAAGGCGACTGCGTCATTTTTTCCGCATTTTATGTGAAACGTAATATCAAGAGCATTTTTTATATATCGTATGTTGTCTACGTCAGCACTTTTTCAGGCCTTTATCATTTACTTCGAGTACAATTCTTCTCTCTATGTGACCTCGGCCACCCCATCTGCATTGAGTCCTGTATAGTCTACATTTTGAAATCAACAAACATTGTCACTAAATGCGCAACTCTGACAATATCTGGGGTTTTACGTCCCAAAACCACGAAATGATTATGACAGACGCCATAGTGGAGGGCTCCGAAAATTTTGACCATCTGGTGTTCTTTAACGTGCACTGACATCGAACAGTACACGGGCCTCTACCATTTCGCCTCCATCAAAATGCGACCGCCGCGGCCGGGATTGGACCCGCGACCTTTGGGTCAGCAACCGAGCACCGTAGCCACTGTTCCACCGAGGCGGACCAATGCGCAACTATTTCTCTCAGGCTGTCTGTCTCTCCAAATCTAATCAACCACTGTCCTTAATTTTTTCAGTTACCACCCTAAAAAAGAAAAAAAACGAAGCATTGAATAGGTGGTAACTGGCGTGCATTACTGGATCTCACATGGGCTAGTACAGGTCCCCGCCCTGCACGTGGGTATAACGCCAAGCTTCGCCAAGGAAACATTTAGAGGACAATGTATTAGATATGAACGTCAACGCAGATTTCACTTTCGGAACAATGTCAATCATTATAAACCTACGGTATAACACAAGCACAATAATAGCGAGAGCGATTGTCATATTCATTACTTTCTATGGCCTCATCAATCAAGATACCTGGTTAGCTGATAGATTTAATTTTAAAACCAAGATGTGCGCTGCGGAAACGCAAAAAAAATTGAAGGATAACATGTATTACAAAAGATAGTAGTTTAGGCAGCAGAAAGACGAAACTTGCCCGGTCAACGCATGCACAAGTACCAACGACAAGTTTACAATAGCACTACGCGCACCATGCGCAATTGTTAATTTGTCAGCAGACGCGGACGAAAGCCCCACCTTGTTTTTTTTTTTTTTCACAGAAGCTTATCTTGAACTATTTAGGTATCTTTTTCCTTCGCCTTATACTCCAGCCTTCGACGTTTACGCCCTGTAGCGTTGAACGGAGCTAACTACGAGAGTTTTTACCATTTCTTCGCTGATAGATCGATAGATCTCAGGAGTTTTACCGCTACATTTACACGAACCATAAAGTCACGCAGAGGTAAGACGCTGCCTCATAGCCAGCCAGTTTGGTCCCGTCTTTCAGCCATCCGTGTCTCCAGAACATTTTTATTGCATCTTTAGTAGCCTTTGCAACTGAACCGTTAAATCAATGGATTAACAGCTATTTGAAGGACAGAACCTTCTGCGAACAGACAGAAGATGGTAGAACAACGCACCATTGTACTTGTCGCGGTGTACCTCAAGGTGGGGTCCTGAGCCCGATACTCTTTAACCTTGCGCTCATCGGTCTTGTTGATGTTCTTCCGAGGTCAGTGCATCTGTCTATCTACGCAGACGACATCTGCATCTGGGCATCAGAGGTCACACGTCTACACGTACAAGCCAAGCTTCAGAGAGCGGCTACACTGACATCAAGCTACTTTCAAGGACGGGGACCGGAGCTGTCGTCTAAGAAATGCTCGCTGGTGGCCTTTACGCGCAAGGCGATGACCTCATACGTCATCAGAATCAATGGACGCACAATCAGCTATGAAAAGACCCACCGTTTCCAGGGAGTATGTCACAGTTCCCGTTAATGGGAAGGCAATCGCCGGGCGGATTCCAAGGGTTGACGTGTCGGCCCCCTGAAACGCACCACGAAAGCACGGAAAATTTAGAAGTGGTACCTTTGGTGCGCCAGCGAACGCCGGTTGTGGTCCAAGGAGCGAGTCAAAGCCGAGAGTTGATAACGCAAACAAAATATATTCTCAGATAAGGCAGTACAACCAACACAAACATGCACACTTGGCAAGTATCGAATACAACACAACTCGCGCTACAATGCAATCTCATCCTTTAAACCAGGGGTCTCAAACACGCGGCCCGCGGGCCGCATGCGGCCCGCGAGGCTCTCGGTTGCGGCCCGCGGCCTGCACATGACTGTCTTCACCCCACATTTTTTTCTTCTGATTAGGCATGGTCGTGGGCTACACAGGCCTGACTAACTTACAGCATTGTCTCCGTGAGGCATCCAATGTGTTTACCTTGTTCTAAAACACAACCGTGAAACAAAAATTTTGTTTCACACCTCGACATCCAGATTTCAGTAACTTTGGAGATCGATATGGACATGTTGTTGGAATCCTGGCACCAAATCTCCTTCAGAAATGACCTGTATATGAGATATGGAAAAGTTGTCTTTTACATGGCAGCGTTTGCTAGCACAATGTAAATCTACCCCCCCCCCCCCCGCTCCTACCTCTTTCACTGTTGAACACCGGCCCTTGCGGGACTAAATTGCCTTACTGCGGCCCGCTGACTGAGGTGAGTTTGAGACCCCCTGCTTTAAACTATCCAAGACACTTAAAGACTAGAATGTTCTTCAAACGTATTCAGTCCAAAGTTCTCGGAACTAAACTTGAATGCTTCTCTTCCAGGAAGACACTCACAGAAAAGTCCAGCGCTGGTTGTCGCCCCGTGCGTCCGAGGTTTCTCTTCCAGGAAACGCTCCTCAAAACTTCCGCAGCTCCCACGGCGTCGTCATTCGATTCTTCCAGATCGACTGACCGCACTTCAGCAATCAAACTTCACCGACAACACCATCCTTCACTCACGAACTGAGTGGAAACTCACTTACTCCCACTGGAGTACTTGCTCCTTACTCGCTCACTTACTCACTCACTGCTTCTCTTGCTTGGCCCTCCGTCGCCGCTCGCTTATATTCGCTCGCCACCGGAGTCGCGAAGTTTCCAGATTTCTCCTCGGCGCGCAGCACAGCCAAAGCTATTGAAAGGGCGAGACCTTTCTCGTGGTTTCCACTCATCGCGGCCTAACTTGGCGTTGCGTCACCCTTTCCTTCACGAGGGTTCTAGATCTTGCTCGGAGTTCCGATCCAAGAGAGCGGGTTGGCGTGGCGGCGGTCGTTTCGAGGGGGCAGAGGAGGCGCGCTTGGGGCGTCTTTTGATACTTGTTTCTTCGTTGCGCTAGGACCGTCGCGACAAATGGGCGCGTGGATTTCACGCCGCCGTTAGAAATCGGCGTCGCGCGCTTATTTGAGCGTTCGTTTGTGACAGAGTAGTAATAGATCGTGACTTGTCCTGGAGCCTTCACATCGCCTACATGAAAAAAGAAACTCACCATGATCACCCACGTCCTAAGGCTTCTTGCGGCAAAATCCTGGGGGACATCTGTACGAGTGATGCTTCAACTGTATACTGTACTTTTCCTCGGCTTCATGGACTTCCGAGATGCGCATCCTCAGCAGCGACTGTTGCCATCGCTCGTTAACACCCTATCACAACATATATTCGCGTCGATGCTGTAAGGACGCACATAAGACAGGTCACCCGGGTTCCATCGCACCACCTCGCCCCCATTACAACTTCCAGGCCACACTCTGCGTTCAGCACTATTATTGTTTCGTATCGCATGGTGATTCCCGCGAATTTCACGCACGCAGCAGGACGACTGTTACCATTGTGGTGTCTACATCCTCTGGAAGCCCTGACAACGATTCCCGGAATACAAAAGAAAAAGCAGTCGTCAATTTTGGCTCTAAAACAAGCCACACTACTGTTCCCGCATGAAAAACACAGCGGACGAATTCACATTTACACGGACGGTTCCGTTTCTTCTGCAAGCTCAGCAGGGGCAGTGGTCATTCCCGAGAAATCCATAACCTTAAAATTCGAAACATCGCATTTGACATCATCGACGGCTTCAGAACTCACCACCATCCGTGCTGCTCTAGAGTTCGTAGTTGAAGAACCGCCACAGGCATGGTCAGTCTTTTCCGATTCCAAAGCAGCCCTCCAGTGCATTATGTCGCCATATTGCCACGCGCGTTTCTTTTACTGTATTCTGTTTACGCCCACAAAGACTGTGAACAAACCGCGCCTGCAGTGTTCGAGAAGGTTCACGATTCTAGTAGATCATTTTGTTAAGATTGCGCGCAAGACGCGAACACACAAGATTATTCGAGAGCTTGCGCGACGACCAGAGATAAGACAAGAATGTTCGACGCGTAGTTATAAAAGCCGGCGCGTTCCAACGATGTTCAGTTCATCGACGGCCGACGCTCGGTTCGCCGCTATCAGTGCAGTGTGTATTGCTGTAATCTGACTTTCTGTTTACCGGCCACAAGTTCGGCCTAATAAACAGTTTCATTTTGGACCTACCGACTTCTGCCTTCGTCGACGTCACAACCACGTGACATCTGGTGGAGGTGCTGCTTCGTTCATGTACCGGACACCCCCGTCAAGTCGTGAACCCTGCCCCAGTCGTGAAGGAGACGTCGACGCCAACCACGACCAGCGAGTTAGCCGTAGGCAACAAGGTCTACAGCCGGAGTACGGCCCTCTACCCGACAATATTCGCAAGACCAAGACCATGACCACGACAGCGGCAACGATGACAGCCCCTGCGCCACCTCCCGCGATCGTGATGCAGCCGCCAAGGGGAGCCACCGACTTTCCGGGGATCATCACTTGAAGACCCAGAAAGCTGGCTGGAGACCTACGAACGAAGTCGCTGCCTTCAACAGCTGGGACACCGAAGAAAAAACTCCGCCATGTCTACTTCTACCTAGAAGACGCGGCGAGGACGTGGTTCGAGAACAGAGAATCGGCGCTACAAACCTGGGATATCTTTCGGACGACGTTCCTAGGCACCTTCACGAGCGTCGTCCGCAAGGAACGTGCTGCAACTATCCTGGAGGCACGCGTGCAGCTTCCTAACGAAAACATTTCGATCTACACGGAGGAGATGACCCGCTTGTTTCGCCACGCCGACCCCAACATGACCGAAGAGAAGAAAGTGAGCTTCCTTATGAGGGGTGTGAAGCAAGAACTCTTCGCCGGATTGATCAGGAACCCGCCGAAGACGGTCGCCGAATTCGCATCCGAAGCCTCGACCATCGAGAAAACGCTCGAGATGAGGACACGGCAATACAACCGCAGCTTCTCGGCTACAAGCTACGCGGACGTCCAAGTGCTAGAACCTCCGACCTGCGTGAGACGATCCGAGCGATCGTGCAAGAGGAGCTGCGAAAAATTCTACCTTCAGCGCAGCATCAAGTGGATTCCTTCGCTGACGTCGTACGCCAGGAGATCCAGCAATCACTGGGCGTTCCGCAGCCTCCAGAGCCGCAGCTGCAAGCCATGAGCTACGCTGCTGCAGCCCGACGTAGTGCACCTCCCCTACGCCCCCGTCAGGACGCCGCACAGCCGCGCTACCGTCGCGAGACGCCGCCGCCGCCGCCGCCACCACCGCCGCACTCTCACCCACCTGTCAGCCAGCGCTACACGCGCAGGAAGACCGACATCTGGCGTGCCCCCTGACCACCGCCCACTATGCTACCACTGCGGAGAAGCCGGCCACACTTACCGCCGCTGCCAGTACCGCCAGATGGGACTGCGTGGTTTCGCCATCGACGCGCCGCGTCCACAGCGGGGTGAAAGACCACGCGACATCGCCGACTACCTCGCAGGAGCTCAGTGGACACCCCGATGACCATCCCGCTCGCCGTCGCCTGGCCGCTACATGTCACCGCACCGCCGGCAGTACGCTGGCCCAAACCGGGGCCGATCTCCTAGCCCCTTACTCGGAAAACTAAGGGCAGCAACCGATGGGGGTGCGGTTGCTGTACGACGAACTACCGAAGATCCTCCGCCGCCGACGACGACGCCGCGACGAGACCTCAAGAACCCGCCGCAACCCGGACGCAGCTGTGACGTCGAAACTTCGCGGCCTGAAGATGACCTGACGAAGCAACATCGAAGCCGCGGTACAAACCGTCGTAGCCGTGACCCGACGCCGCGGCCCAACCGCAACGCACGACGACGAACCAGCGACCTCGACGTAATATTCGACGGCCACAACGTCACCGCTCTCGTCGACACTGGAGCCGACTATTCCGTCGTCAGTGGGTCTTTCGCGACGAAGCTGAAGAAAGTAAAGACCGCTTGGAGTGGACCGGAAATCCGGACAGCTGGAGGCCACCTGATAACGCCGATTGGAGTCTGCACGGCAAGAGTCACCATTAATAACCGGACTTATCCTGCGAGCTTTGTAATCCTACAAAACTGCTCCAGGGATGTGATACTTGGAATGGACTTCCTAAGTGACCACGGCGCCGTCATCGACCTAAAGTCTGAGTCGATAACACTAACCTCAGACAAGGCGCTCCCACCCCCTCGCGACGCCAGGGAACCACGCATTGAATGTGATAGAGGAGCAGGTGACCGTTCCGCCGCTCTCCAGCGTCATTATTTCCGTCGGCACCGAAAACCCTGCGAACCTTGAAGGCGTCATCGAGGCCGATCAGCACCTACTCCTGAACCGTCAAATTTGCGTCGCAAGAGGTATAGCCGAGCTGCGTGACGGTAAAGCAAAGGTAGTGCTGACAAACTTCAGCCACGAATATAGGCACCTCAACATTGGTACGACGGTCGCCTACATCGACGAATGCGTGGCCGCCAGCAATGCTTTCGCCCTATTCGATGCTGCCGAACCTGCTTCGACAATTCGAGGTTCCGAACCACATTTCGACGTCAATCCGAGCCTTCCGACGGATAAACAAGAACAGCTCAAAACCCTGCTCTTGCAATACAACGACTGCTTTTCGTCGTCGTCAAGAGTTCGACAGACCCCGGTCGCACGACACCGCATCATAACAGACGAAAGTTCCAGGCCACTACGTCAGAGCCCGTACAGAGTTTCAACGCGGGAACGCGAGGCCATAAAGCAACAAGTCGACGAAATGCTACGCGGCGACATCATCCAGCCTTCAAAGAGTCCGTGGGCGTCACCCGTGGTTTTAGTGAAGAAGAAGGACGGAACCCTCCGTTTCTGCGTCGATTATCGCCGCCTGAACAAAATCACGAAGAAGGACGTGTGTCCTCTCCCACGTATCGACGACGCCCTGGACCGACTCCACAACGCGAAGTATTTTTCGTCGATGGACCTCAAGACCGGCTATTGGCAAATCGAGGTCGACGAGAGAGACCGAGAGAAGACTGCCTTTATCACACCAGGCGGTCTCTTCGAGTTCAAAGTCATGCCCTTCGGTCTTTGCTCGGCACCTGCGACGTTCCAACGTGTTATGGACACTGCACTGGCCGGCTTGAAGTGGCAGACCTGCCTTGTGTACTTGGACGACGTCGTTGTGTTTTCATCAAACTTCGACGAACATCTGCGGCGCCTTCAGGCTGTACTTCAAGCAATCAAGGCCTCCGGACTCACCCTGAAGCCAGAAAAGTGCCGCTTCGCATACGAGGAACTTCTGTTCTTGGGTCACGTCATCAGCAAGTCTGAAGTTCGCCCCGACCCACGGAAAACAGCTGCCATCGCTGCCTTCCCGCCGCCCACCGACAAGAAAGCCGTACGCCGATTTCTCGGCTTGTGCTCATATTATCGACGCTTCGTCAAGGAATTTTCACGCATCGCCGAGCCACTAACTCAGCTCACGAAAAATGACGTGGAATTCAAGTGGGGAGCGGCGCAAGTCGAAGCATTTCAAGAATTGAAACGACGCCTGCAGACGCCTTCAATACTTGCGCATTTCGACGAACACGCCGACACGGAAATCCACACCGACGCAAGTAGCGTAGGACTCGGCACCGTTCTTGTCCAGAGAACTGCCGGCGTGGAAAGGGTTATCAGTTATGCTAGCCGGTCGCTATCCAAGGCGGAAGCCAACTATTCCACAACAGAAAAGGAGTGCCTTGCCATCATCTGGGCAACGTCAAAGTTTTGCCCCTACCTCTACGGCAGGCCCTTCAAAGTTGTGAGCGACCACCACGCCTTGTGTTGGCTAGCTAACCTGAAGGACCCTTCCGGTCGCCTCGCAAGATGGAGTCTGAGACTTCAAGAATTCGACATTACCGTCATTTACAAGTCCGGAAGAAAACACTCTGACGCCGACTGCCTGTCTCGTGCCCCCGTCGACCCACCGCCGCTGGACGACCAGGATGATGACGGCTTCCTGGGAACCATAAGTTCCGACGACTTCGCCGAGCGACAGCGCGCCGATCCGGAACTTAAGGGCCTTATGGAATACCTCGAGGGCAAAGCCACTGTGGCTCCAAAGGTATTCAGACGAGGACTGGAGTCGTTTTTCATGCGCAACGGCGTTCTTCTAAAGAAAAACTTCTCGCCACTTCGGGCCGACTCCCTCCTCGTAGTACCTTCGGCATTTCGTCCAGAAGTTCTGCATGCTTTGCATGACGACCCGACGGCTGGACACCTTGGATGTTTTCGTACGCTGGCAAGGATACAAGAAAAGTACTACTGGCCTCGCCTCACTGCCGACGTCACTCACTACGTGAGGACTTGCCGAGATTGTCAGCGACGGAAGACACCACCGACTAGTCCAGCTGGACTGCTTCAGCCCATCGAGCCACCTAACCGGCCGTTCCAACAAATCGGCATGGACTTACTGGGGCCGTTCCCGACGTCGAATTCCGGAAACAAATGGATCGTCGTAGCTACTGACTACCTCACCCGCTACGCCGAGACAAAGGCCCTGCCCAAGGGCAGTGCCGCCGAGGTAGCAAAGTTCTTCGTCGAGAACATCGTACTGCGTCATGGCGCCCCAGAGGCCCTCATTACCGACAGAGGTACGGCCTTTACTGCGGACCTAACTCAGGCGATCCTGAGGTACAGCCAAACAAGTCACCGCCGGACCACCGCCTACCACCCACAGACCAACGGCCTGACCGAGCGTCTAAATAAGACCATCGCCGACATGCTGGCCATGTACGTCGACGTCGAACACAAGACGTGGGACGCCATCCTTCCGTACGTGACCCTCGCATACAACATGGCCGTGCAAGAAACGACGCAGATCACGCCATACAAGTTGGTCTACGGACGGAGTCCGGCAACGACGCTCGACGCCATGTTACCAAACATGACCGACGAGGAAAACATCGACGTAACCGCCTACCTACAGCGCGCCGAAGAAGCACGACAGCTCGCCCGCCTGCGGATCAAGAATCAGCAGACGACTGACAGCCGCCGCTACAACCTTCGACGACGGTTCGTGGAATACCAGTCCGGCGACCGCGTTTGGGTGTGGACGCCGATACGACGACGTGGACTGAGTGAAAAACTTCTGCGACGATACTTCGGACCGTACAGGGTGCTTCGTCGTCTCGGCACACTCGACTACGAGGTTGTCCCCGACGGCATTTCGAAGTCTCAACGGCGCCGTGCGCGACCTGAAGTCGTCCATGTCGTGCGCCTCAAGCCGTTTTACGCGCGGTAGTGAACCTGAGGACTGTACTTCTTTTTTCTTTCATTGGACTTTCTCGTGCGTATTGTTTACTGAACTTTCTTGATTTATTGTCGCTATTTATTGTTGCATGTATTTTTATCATGTGTTCTATTGTTGCATGTATTTTTACCATGTGTTCTGTTCTAAGCATCGGGATGATGCCTTTTCAGAGGGGGGACATTGCCACGCGCGTTTCTTTTACTGTATTCTGTTTACGCCCACAAAGACTGTGAACAAACCGCGCCTGCAGTGTTCGAGAAGGTTCACGATTCTAGTAGATCATTTTGTTAAGATTGCGCGCAAGACGCGATCACCCAAGATTATTCGAGAGCTTGCGCGACGACCAGAGATAAGACAAGAATGTTCGACGCGTGAGTTATAAAAGCCGGCGCGTTCCAACGATGTTCAGTTCATCGACGGCCGACGCTCGGTTCGCCGCTATCAGTGCAGTGTGTATTGCTGTAATCTGACTTTCTGTTTACCGGCCACAAGTTCGGCCTAATAAACAGTTTCATTTTGGACCTACCGACTTCTGCCTTCGTCGACGTCACGACCACGTGACAATATCGTCATGGACCAAACGAACAGTTAGTCGCTGACGTAAGACTACTTCGTCACCGTGCTATGCTGTAGCAGCACAACATAACCTAGTGGATATCGGGCCAGTGCGGTATCTACGGAAATGACCGTGCAGATAAAGCCACCCGATCTGCTCATGACGCTCTCCATTGTGCAGCTATACCATTATCGAGAACGGACGCCGCTACAAGGCTTCCTTCACTTGCACGGGAACTGACACTGGCACAGTGGAACTTGACGGAATTTACCAACTTCCGTCTTCACAACTTGGACCCAAATCTGCAGCTCCGTCTTCCGTCGGCAATAACCAGAGCTAAGGAGACGCTCTTGTGGCGCCTGTGGCTCAGGGTGGCCTTTACGAATGCTTATTCGTTTCGAATCGGAATAGCCAGCAGCCGACATGTGACAACTGTAACTGCGAGGAGAACATCGTCCATCTTCTCTGCGACTGTCCTCGCTTCAGTGCGCCAAGAAAAGAACTTACAAAAGTGCTAGATGGATTTGACAATCGCCAATTGTCGGATGAAAGGGTCTTAGGACACTGGTCGATACCGTCCTCGGCACGCAAGGCACTGAAAGCTTTGTTGCATGTCTTCCGGGCAACTGGTCTCAGAGACAGACTCTAAGCAGTGTCGTTTATCGTGTTATTGTTCTCCCTTTTCTCTTTCTCTCTTTTTTTTTCTTTTTTCATCTCCCTTTTATAACATTTATTTTCTCTCATCTTTTATTCCCTGTACCCCCTCCCCCAGCACCGGGTAGCCAGCCGGTCTGAGAACTGGCTAACCTCCCGGTACTTCCTTTCCTCCTCCTCCTCCTCCTCCTACTTACAATCACTCCACTGCCACCAATATTACATCATGCCTGACTTATCATGCTGGGTTCACAATGGACGTTAAATAAAAAAAGCCGGCAGATCCCCCGCACAGTGGGAATCGATGTAATTCGAAGCAGCCAGCAAGGAGCAAATCATGCTTTACATAATTTGCATGTCATGTTTTACATGTTACGACCTGTCATTTGTGTTCACCATACAGTCACGTCGCGATATACCAATTTTGGTGTATGTCAAGCTAACGAAACGGCCCCGAGCACGCCACGAGCGTGGAATGCAAGTCATGTCGCACATGACAAGTCATGATTTCCATATTACGACTTGTCATTTATGTTCGTCATACAGTCATGTTACTCAGTACCAAATTTGGTGTGTATCAAGCTAACGAAACGGCCGCGAGCGCGCCATGAGCGTGGAATGCAAGTCATGTCGCTCATGACATGTTATGATTTCCATATTACCACTTATCATTTATGTTAGTCATACAGTCATGCCACTCAATACCAAATTTGGGTATCTCAAGCTAACGAAACGGCCGCGAGCACGCCATGAGCGTGGCATGCAAGTCATGTCGCACATGACAAGTCATGATTTCCATATTACCACTTGTCATTTATTTTCGTCATAAAGTCATGTCACTCAATACCAAATTTGGTGCATATCAAGCTAACGAAACGGCCGCGAGCGCTCTATGAGCGTGGAATGCAAGTCATGTCGCTCATGAAGTCATGGTTTTCATATTACCACTTGTCATTTATATTCGTCATAGAGTAATGTCACTCAATCCCAATTTTGGTGTATATCAAGCTGACGAAACGGCCGCGAGCGCGCCATGAGCGTGGCATGTAAATCATACTTTTCATGACAAGTTATTCACAATTTTCATGATATAACCAGCCATTTATGTTCGTCGTACAGTCATGTTATGTCATACCAAATTTGGTATAAATCCCATTAACGATACGGCCGGGAGAGCACAAAGTCGTAGGCGGCTAGATAGATGGCTAGATAGGTAGATAACTAGCTAGATACGCTCAAACTCGCCGAAGTTCGCTCAGAAATGCTTCGCATTTAATAGGGTGAGTTACTACTTGAGGAAGTTAGATTGCGGTTCTTATTTAAAAATTGTAGCGCTACATTAGACAAGGACAAGAAGAAAAGAACATTACAGGACGGGCGCTGTGTTCTGTCATGTTCTTTTTCTTTCTTGTCCTCGTCTAATGTAGCGCTACAATTTTTAAATAAGAATGTATCACCAACTAGCCCCGCAACGTGTTTTGTTAGATTGCGGTTGAAATAGGATAACCACTCGAAAAATAGAGGCAGCCATACAAGGCAAAACGCTCTTAGAACTGTCCCTTGGTAGACGGCTAGGTAGGTTATATGGGTGTTTGGGGCAAGCCCGTATTGCTATGTATATGTGTGACCGTACCGGTGAAATACGCTAACTGATTTTGAAAGCATTTTTATTAACTTTATATAGGGCGGGCGCCACCACCCAACTGATCGACAACTGAGCAGCTTTACTGCGGATTTAACATATTTGTGCGCGAACTGCACCGTTTCAGCTGTTGGTGTAGGTCATTACAACACATTCGTCGGCCTTTCATTGTATTCGGGGTGTTTGGTTCAATATTTAGTTCTCATGTCTCAATTTTGTTTAAAAGAAGGGAAGAGAATATCGCCGAAGTTCGCTAAGAAATGCTTCGCATTTACCTAAAAAATCGGTCAAGGCGCCGCTTCAGTACGACGACTGCCAGACTGTGGACTCAGCGTCCTTACTGCCGTTCCACCATGGAAGAGCACTTTCAATCTTTGTCTTTTCCGTGCCTTCCATGACATGAGGTTAGATGTCTTTTTTGACCATGGAAGCTCATATCATCACATAAGACCACCGTATGCTCACATGTATCTGGCTCACCTACTTTTTTTATCAGAAGATCGTGTGAAGTTATGGAGTGGGGTGCATAGTATAAACGCAAAAATAACCGGTAACAAAAACTGCCATGGAAGTCCGAATTTTCAAAGAAGCTACGTACCAATGCGCATAAAGATAGCTTCAAAGAAACAAAAGCAGATACATGAGAAGCAGATGCAACCAGCAGATGAGTGCGTACTAATAAAATATATATGTAAATACTGTGCATCAGCCTTTCGGTGTTCTTACGTAATCTATGAATGGCCTCGCCAACTATCCGCCCAAAGGCCATTATGTAGCCTCAAGCATAAAAATTATTTTTTTAAATGTTGTTGAATCCCCCCATATGGTGCCAGCTACCGCCAACTTCCCGGCTGTGGCGCTCTCACAACTCCACCTATTTCTATGTCGTTGAGCATCTATCTATCACACTATGCTTTGCTCCACCGGTATAGACGTGAGACTCTGGAGTTTTGCAGACACTTAGCGCCACCTGTCGGAGCAGTTTTGGGTAGTGCAAAGTCCTGCTCCCTTGCACAGTTTGCTGTGCAACCAGGTGCAACTAGCGAGTTGGAAACAACGATTAAGCTAAATATTTGGTGTGTTGGCACTTTGAACAGTCAGAAAAAGAGCTACGAATTTCTCTCCGCTAGTCGGACGCGCAACCGAACCGCCATGAAGTGCGTGCCAGAACGACGGCGCAAACAAGAGCAGACGCAACAGCTCCGCGCGCTACGAAGAAAGGTCAGAAAGGCTTCAGTCGACGCTACTGTTGCGTTGTGAATTGCCACGGATGTAAAGGACTTCAGTTTTACCGATTTCCGTAGCTGTTGCACGAAGCAGAACGGCGAGAGCTCTGGATACGGGCCGTTGCGAACTTGTTGGGTAAGCGAATTACTCGCGTTCTCCACAGCCGGTCGCAAGGGAAAGTGTGATAATGTGGGTCTCATGTTAGTGTTTTGAGTAACCTTGACGTAGAACCAATAGAACCGTAGTAACATTGACTATGAAGCTCAGCAGAGCCTCAGACCGCGGTGCGCGTCGTGCAGCAGTTAACTGCAGACTGGTGAAGCGCGCGATAAACATCGCGCACTCCGCGATCACCCATAATATGAACTGGTCGTCATCACACAGCATCGCGCACGTACGCATTGAAGGCTCAAAGTTCCAGCTTTAACTATCAAACGCTAACACGTGCGTCATACAAGTAAATCGCAAAATGTTCGTCGTGACCACCGCCAGGTTTTTCTTGCCCGTGGTCTACGCGATTGCCGGAGCTATCTCGGAGGCCACCGTTTTGCCTTTCGTTGTACACCGAGAAAGTGGAGACGCACGTATCCCCCCTTTGCAGTATATACAAAGGGAAGACAACCGTCAACAGTACATTCGAGGATGCGTAATAAAACAGTTCAACGCACTGGATGCGAGAGATGGATGGAGAATGCAACTGCAAAGGTGAAAATCGCCGCGACCATTCGTGCCTTATAAAGCGAGCTTTGTACCACTGATCGTAAGAAACATTGCTCATGTACATATTTCATCGCTTTCTTATTATGTATATGCTCAAATTTAACGCAATTAGGCGCTACACAACGCACGCCGGAGTGCCTCGAACTCGATGTCATGCGATGCTCGGTTGCACTTGCGAGCTGCAGCACGCCGAAATAACTGAAACATCTTTTGCATTGTAGCCGCAGTTCAATTTGATGAGCTTCCTACTTTTCTGATGCGAGGGTGGATTGACGGAAGAAGCTTTCCAGGTCCTTGATTTTTAGGAAACAGCCCTCAACACGAGCGAAAGAGGGGGGTTCTATAGTGGCCTATGCACATTCGCTTGCGGACGGCTCTCTTTGCACTACCCAGTTATGGCCAGGGCGGCGATGAGAGCGCTGGTGGCGGCGTTTTTCGCAGCGCCGCCTGGGCAGAGTCTGACGTCTATTGTTTTGCTGCGATGGAGAGTACATTTTGGATTCACATCTCGGGGCCTATTGCCCTGCAAACACGTGGATAACGTCGCTACGCCGTGTTATTCTTCAAAAAATAAAGACAGCAAGCCTAACACGCAGTCTATGAGTGAGAACTCTTTTACAGTATCCGTCTCTTCTAAAGTGAACGCCGTCGCGCTGGCCGAGCGAAACTTACGGGTTCCGCCGTGCCGTTTCGCGAGGCCTTTATCACCACAGGTTTGTCTGCTTCATTTTATTGTCATGCCATTCGATATTAAGCTCAGCGGCACCGTTTTTTGTGATTACCAGTGTTGCATACTCTCTATCAGTCGAGAATCGATGCACTCGCTAGGTCTAATTGTATTGCTTGCTACGCTAGCCTGGTGTCAGCCATCTTAATTTTGACGGGGGAGGAACGTTTCTCCGTGGCAAAAGGGAGAAATGTTTCCCCATTTAAAGAGGAACATTGGGGACACCGCCGTTTGTCCTTTAATGGAGCGAGGGTCACTCCATTTTTTTAAAGAGTGCGTTGATCTAGTGTCAATACGGAAAGTTGAAGGCTAAGACACAGACAGACGTCTTTTCCCCGTTGCCGAGCGCAAAGGAATATACATTTTAAGTTTTCGTTCAGGAGTTTCCGGCGTTAAAACTAGGGATTAAAAGCTCTGCCCCTTCCTAATGTGGACACAACTCACAAGTTATTACGACATCAGATATGAAGGCGGTACAGTTGAGCATAGTACTCGGAGCAGAATAACACATGGAGAGAGAAAAAAACTTTATTTTCGGCAGATACTGGGATTATACTCTTGTATCGTGAAAGCATGAACACGTCCATCAGCTGAACCACAGCAAAACTGTGGATAAAATGGTTGTTTCAATCAAATAAAGTAGTTCCTGCGCCATTTAAAGATCCATAACCCCGGGTGACCTTTCAGCCACTTCTATGATTGGCTAATTCAGCGTCGGCCAAATCTCTGAAATATACTTGGTCGACTGCCTTGCCTTAATCCCACGCGTCTTCCTAGAAAAAATCCAACAAGGTAGTGTTTTAGTGACCGCTTCTTGCGCTTCAAAGCATGATGATGGTTTTCATCTGCCTCACATAATCCGCTGAAGCAATAGCCATTCTGCAACGAAAGACATGAAAATGGCATCATAATTCAGGGAAGTACATTGAGTATACACTGCATGATTGATTTAGGAAATATATTATGTTTTGAGAACTTGCACCACAGACTTCGGCAATCTATCCGCTCAGCTTTCGTGTTTAGAAGACTGTGCAGCAGGAAACGACGTCTGAGGCATGCTCATAGAGATATGAACACCTGCACTCGTTGATACATCTTACAGCGATCACGTTTATCCGGTTTGACTATTGCTTGCGTTTTCACTCCGAGGAAACAACACATTCAGGTACTGGGACCTCTGTAATGATATCGAAGATTTCAATCAGATTTAATGCTCAGCATTACGAGCAACGTTGATTCTGATGGACGCGCCCAGCCCATACGCTGAAGTTAACGATAACACGTACGAAACTTTCCTTCCTTCAACGGCGGTTAACCCTAGTTTCTCGAGCGATAGCTTGGCTTTCCTCTCTTTAGGAAAGGGCAATACCATAGGTATGCAGAGATTTAATTTTATTTCATGAGTTTGTTTAGCGAGATAGCCGCTTTCATTGCAGCCAACTACAACTGCACCACAGCGCAACACAAACACGCTGCTCGGCGCCAATACCGCTCTCAGCAGGGCGCGCGCGATAACGTAGCCACGAGCGAAACGTGGCGAAAACGGGGTGCCAAGTGAATGCGTTCGACCCGCCGGTCAGGCAGACTGGAAACAGAAATTTACTAGTGAAACCGACGCGCGCTCCATGTATCGTTAACTGCAGCAAGCATATCATTTTCAACGCTTCGCGGCGCTGACCTCAGTCCAAGCGAGCCGAGGCCACGCGTCGGAGCGTTCGAGTTAAAGGTGCTGACGGCTGTACTTTGCCGCCGCCGCGATGCAAAAGTACAAGGTGTACAAAATCCTGGCCCTGTCCGCGTTCTCTACATTTGATGCCAGATTTTCTTCACGTCGATTGCTCTCTCTTTTCCATGGATCTTAACTTTTGCTTGTGTTTTCCTCTTCGTTGGCCCCATTTCTCACAATAGCTGGGCTGGTCCTTGTAACGCTAAATACTTGTACTACAACACTGCAGCTGATGTTGGCTTACTTGAGGGCAGCGAAGCTTTCGCCTTCTTGTGTTACAATAGTGAAACCGCTGCTGAGATCTTTTACGTGTGTCGTCGGGGAAAGTACATAGTAATCTTAGCAAAGCTGGTAGTTGGTACGCCATTGTAATGTAGTTGCACTGAGCGAAATGCACAAACTAGTGACAAAACAATAGTTTGTGCATTTGTGCATTGTGAACAAAAGTTTGCGCACCACCTGTCCTGTCCTCTTGTTCCGTCACTCGTTTATGCATTTCGCTCAGCGCAACTACAGTCCAATGCATAGTACTCCTACGAACGCCAGTAACACCGCATTCAGCTGCTTCTAAAAGTAAGCTTACAAGCGAAGCATGTATTCCCTCACAAATGGAATCGGCTAAGCGTGGCCGCAAAAAAGCCGGTGCCCACGAGTGTACAGAATACGCGCGTGCACACAAATGAGGCCCTCGAAGGTACGGCGGCCACATTCGTTAATGTGCACGTCGTTTTACACTAACTGATGCTTCCTCAATTGTTGGTTTGTTGGTGATCAGCCGCTTCTGATACGGCAATCTGATTGTTTATCGAGCTGATCGAGGTGACGTGTCATCTCACGTTGCCACATTTCACTGTCGCCTGGATACGGACGCATGACGGTCGTTGTTGTCTGTACCAACTAAAGTGTTGCGCTGCTGAACTCGTGGATGACGGTCAAATTTCCGGCATGGAGGAAGGAAACAGTTAGGAAGGAGCATTGCGCTGCGCAATGCGCAAGATGGATGGAAAGGAAGAAAGGAGGGATAGAAAAAAAAAACAAAGAAAGAAAAAAAGGAAGAAATACAGAAAACTAGTGCGTCAGGGCGCGCACACGGCAAGCCGTGTTTCCTGGATTTCTTATTTTTGGTTAGTGAGAGCACGTGCACTGAAAAGTGGCCCATAACAAAGAATTAATAACCAAGCCACGCAACGTGGATAACCAAGACAGGCATTACAAGGGCGTGGAGGTGGTGTAGAACATACGTTATTTGTGCACAGCACGGATTATACGGGCAGCTTTTAAATGCGAAACATTTCTTAGCTAACTACAGGCACTTTGGCCGTTTCTGTCTGGGCATCTATCTATCTATCTATCTATCTATCTATCTATCTATCTATCTATCTATCTATCTATCTATCTATCTATCTATCTATCTATCTATCTATCTATCTATCTATCTATCAAGCCGCCTACCTCTCGGCGCTCTCGTGGTGGTCCACTTTACTTCACACACCAAAATTTCCATGGAACGGTATTAGGGTATGACGAACACGATAAACAGGTCATTACACGAATCGCGTGAGTTAGTTGCCGTGTACGTCATCAAAAACATTTCCTTCAGTCACGTGGGGCACATACCTCCATAACACGGCCCAAGGTATGAGCCACAGGTGATTGACAGTTCGTATCGAACCGGAAACGGCGATAACAGACTTTCAAGAAGCTTGAAACGATCGCGGTATGGAGCTTGTATAGCAGGAGCGGCAGGCGTCGGCAGCATTGTCGGTGCAGCAAAAATTGGAGGAACGGGATTATAGAAAATCTCGGAGACAGCCCGAATCGAACCCACGCATTCTGCGTGGTAGTCAAGCATTCTACCACAGAGCTACGCCAGCGTTGCAAACTGCTTATGAAAAAGACCCTATAATGGCCCGATATCACGGTAATGTTAACTGTGGCTGCAGTGTTCGCTAGTGGCTTTTGTAACAATCTCAGGAACATTACGTATTAACTCATATGATTTAACCATCGTCCAACTCGGAGGAATACGACGGCAACCGTTTGTTATTATATGCACATCATCGCACACTAACGTCCACTTGATTTCCATAAAACCGCCAGGCCTGCGCGCAACGCGCAACACAGACACAGCGAAAGCTGGAAGAGCGGCCCTTCTAGAGTCTTTCTTTAACCCTTTCAGTCCCGAATTAACTATTTTCAATGTAAGCAACTAGTTTTCACATTTGGAGATGCAGATGATCGTGGTAGTCCAAAAACTGAAAAACGCTTTGTTCACACTTTTCAGTGAAGAGTAATTAATGTGCCAATTAATTTAATAAATAATTATTATTTAATAATAATTCCATAATTTTTAGTTCATTTATTACTTAAAATGTTATCTAGATAGGATAGCATAATGTCCAATAGCCAAAATTCAAATTTCTGGCGCAGAACTAAAATACATGCCCTATCTCTGCACGGTGAAAGACGCTGCCTCAGCGAAATGCGCGAACAGCACGATCGCTTCTGTAATTTCTTCGTTCAGACGTGACCTCGCTGTATTGTGTGTACCATGTTGACACCACATGTAGGGCAGATGCTAAATACGGGCTCTTGAGGAAGAACAACGCTTTATCTTTACCAGATGCTTGCTGACTGACCTACATAATTTATGATTCCAATTGGAATCACTGGGACTGAAAGGGTTTCTTGGGGCAACTACTACAAGCACACTTGCATGGTACCTACTACACCATAAATCATCATAATTTTTGTGTAGTGGGGGGAATCATCCACTGTGCCATTATTCGTCATTCTTCGGAAAAGCGTAGTACCCGCTACACACTTGTAAGGCATTATGTGCACTTTGTTGATGCAGTGGCGGACGACAATGAAGAATTATGCCTGAGTGTTATGTAGTGGGTTGGAGGATTCAACGACCCACTCGTTACGCAATTGGCATTGTGTCACGCCTGGTTCTTACTTTACTGTTCTAAAACGCTTTATTGAACATGTTAACGCGATTGCTTACCCGACATGAAGCCTGCATAGGGTCAGTTTGTAAAAGAGCTTCAGGCACTGGCGTAGCTTAGTGATAGAGTACTAGGCTGTCACGCAAAGGGCCCCGGGTTCGATTCTCATTGTGTCCTCAGCATTTTAACGCGATAGCGTTAAAGAGCTCGTTTCGCAGAAATTCCGGCGTCGGCGTCGGTGTCGGCGTCGGCGTCGTTGGTTGTGAGCGAAAAATCATCATCTTGTCCGTGACCGAAAAATCGAGAAAGATGGAAATAAAATAAATAATAAAAAATTTTGGGTCCGAGTGAGGATCGAACCCGGGTCGTCTGCGTGGCAAGCAGGTGTTCTATGCTTGGAAATGCTGTGAAAATAACTTCCTCTGCTTGCAAATGCAGAGAAAATAACTTCCATGCTTCGCAGACGCAAGCGTCCTTTATATAGGCGTCGCAATATAACATGTAACATCCCAGGAATATTGCGTGGTACAAGCGTACATTGCCATCGGGCGTCAGAATATGTGACTATCATAACGATTTCATAGTTTAATGCCAGCCACCCATTACAAAGGGCACACACTTTACTGCGCGTATGCTGTTAACACCACGTAGTGGGTGCATAGCAAGTTCGAAAACATTTCCCACATTTGCGACGCATAATTGCTCCTGGTTTAAAGCATACTACCTATTACATAGTAAGCACTAAGTGATTGAAGTACGCACTAGGGACGGCATGTCGCTATCGCGTTCAATTCTTAAAGGCGAAGCTTAAGGGTCCCCCCAATTTTTATATTTATTTAGTTTTTTCTTTTCTTATTTCGCGCGATAACGTTTACGGACACCGGCGGCGGCAGCGGACCAATAGAGCGCCAGAATCGGCATTTGTTGTGATCTCATAACAGCGTTCGCTCTAACACTGACATCTGTGGTGGAACGTGAATACTGACGTTACGTCGTACCGTCGGATACCTTTGGTAATCGCTGAAGTCGACATGCTTGGTAAGCCCACGATCAATCCCCTATACACGGGGGCCGGGGAGGGCGAGGGTCCTGTGAGCCTTTTCCACCTCCAAATTGTTGCTTCCTCAAATGACCACATTTCTCAAATAGTTACGGCTTTCAGCAAGTGGTTCCATACCCTCCAAAAAAATCCTGGCTACGGGCCTACCTAAAACGAACGCGTAACTCAAAATGCACGAAGTCGGCCCAAATCGCAACGCTTGACTCAAAGCAATAAAAAAATGCTATAGAGGCCAGTACTTGGCTACTGCTTCGCATGACATCGACTCTCAAGATAAGTGAGATCTGACGAATATCTTTTTTTTAGAAAATTCAGGTTCTGTTTAAAAATGTTACGACAGTCTGGTACTTGCCGTCATCGCACACGAACGGTATGTCGAGGTGAAAGTACTTTGCCGCCGCTTAGTTTACATTAAAATTAGTGCTAACAATACTCCTTAACTAGCTTTTTAATAACTGTGGTGACGGCATTTGTTAACATGGAAATTTTGTAGGATATGACGTATCATGGCATACCAATTTTTAAGAACCCCGAAAAACGCTCGTAATTTGAGGCAATATCATTGAAATTCAAGGCACCTCTGCAGGAGATATCGAAACTGAGCGTGCCAGTGACGCAGCAAATGCCAGCGCTGTGTTACCTCATACCGCATCTTCAGGTGCGAAACCTCACATGAAAGTATGCTCAGGAAAAACGGCACGTCGTCTCAAATCCGCAGGTGGACCGCTCATTCATTGCGTCGGCTATTTCGCGCATATCTGATTCTTGAGCGCTATGCCAAAGAAAATATCAATTCCCTTTTGTTTTCGCTATGGAGCGGCAAACTAGAGAGATGGCACTATGGCGCTACTTTATGCAGTCCAGTGAAATAGTTTTTATGCTTAGTTATAGTGTAAGAAGGAAGCAGAAAAGCATTGCGTGACATATAAGCGGTGCAGTTGGTTGTTTGAGACAACCAGAATAGCCAACTGTATTGCTGCCCAAATATATTCTCGCTTAATTGGCTTATTTGCGATAATTTGTAACGAGGTTTGTCTGAAGAATGTTAAGGCGAAAGCCTTACATGGGTCATCAAACGCGAAAATTGACCGGCGTCCCGCGTCGGCGTCCCCGTGGGCGGCGCCTACACGAGTGATGCCAAAAATCATCACCACGTGATGACATGAACATATGACGTCATCATGACGTCACAGATCACCAGAATTTATTTCGCCATTATGATTCCATAGTGACGTCACACGATGAGGTCATCACATGCATCTCATCTTGGTCAACGGTGGGCCCATCACGGATCCATTGCAAAACCAGTAGAGGTGTGTCTGATGCTGGAGGCTACGCAAAACTACATTAAAGGCAAGAAGCTTTCTCAGGGTACCGGCGCAGGAATATTACATCCATTGACAACAAACAAAAACATGGCTTTCACCTTTCTCTCCTCCTAGATATGGGTATTAGGCACCCTGTGAGTTTTTAAGTACGGGGCTTACCATGCACGGTGTACCATCTTGCTCAGTAACAAAGACAACATGTTGTCCTGCCGTTGTAGAGTGCGTAACACATGGGTAAGTGCATGCAGTTACCTGATGATACACAAACGGAAATAAATACTAGTTACATGGAAGTAAAAGAACGTTTTAAAAGGTACAAAACCAGGTATTTGCTAATGCTGTCCGAGTGCACGCAAAAAAGGGCAGCTGTGTTCGTTTACTAACCACCATAAAAAGATAAAATGAATGTCATTTTGGTAATTGTGCTGCCCACTGACTACAACTTGATGCATACCACATGTATTAGCTGATAAACGTGGACATGTAACGAAATAGCCTTTGTACATCAATACGCCACTTAATCGATTCTGTCTCAACCTGCAGGCCGAATTGAAACATATGCGGGAACGTTCTGGAACGCATCTGCTTAACTTGGAAGGAAATTATGGTTGAGCACTACTTAACTATGCGTGACGCAGACGCACGGACACATCGCTATGACTATAGTGCCCACTCGTATTGTCTGAAAACATTTATTGGCGCGCACTAGGCTTCATCTGGTATGCTTGCCTCCGAGTTCTCCGCTGCGCATACCTTGTAAATTTATTCTGCAACAAATTTCCTCCCCGTTTTATTTTGGTAGAGGGAGGTTCTTTATGTCTGAAGTCAGCGAACGCCCCCTGGCTGCACCTGCATTATATTTTCAAGACAAGAACTACGATCCGTCGGGAACCTCGCCAGTTGTGCTTCAAGTCCTGCCACAATCAACCATCTCCAACGCCCTCGTCGTCCTAACATACCATCGCGAGCAGGCATCCTTGCTGGCAACGACACTAATGCCGGAGATCGGCTTCGCATATACGGAAGCGCGAGGACATTGATAAACTGAGACTAGACTCTGATGCTAGACAAGTTTATCTCACGTGAATGGCAAATCACTGATTTTCCAATTACGAGCTAGAAATCTCAAACTGGGCAGTATGTAAGGAAAAGCTAGACAATATTTTTTGCAAGCCACTTGGGCGGTGTCGTACTATGCTGAAAGAAGTCGCATTCCTACTTAAGTTGCACCGAGTCCTATTTTGCGTGCATTCCAGATGTACTAGTTCTTGGCCGTAACGTGTATGAGAAGATGATAGAGGGGAAAAAGGTAGCGCAAATCCTTTTAAGGGAATCAGGTGATGCGTCTACCCTTCTTATCAGCAGCTCGTCGACATAGCAAGACGTGTTCCCAACGCGGACGCAAAGTCTACTTGCGAAGAGATCGGTCTATCATTTGCTCCTGCTGCATCTGAAAATATTGTGTGCAACGTCCGCCACGAAACTGAACATAAAACTCCAGTTCCTTCTCTTGTTCGGGTCCTCGGCGATTCACACGCAACAATTTCCCTAATGCAGTGCAGTTTACGTCAAGAACTCTCTAACGCATCGCTCGAGACACTTCGTCCAGCCAAGAGACCCGACTACCATACACCTGCTCTACCTGATCTGTCCCACAACACGCACTTCCGTCGTTATAATTGGACCTAGATAGAATAGAAAACCCCCGATGATAGGCCTGTCTGCTTCTGCTGCGGACGCATTCACAAGTTTTCTAGCCATTGACGCAGCTCCTGGAACTCACAGCATTGGCCGAGCTATCCAAACACCCGAAGTCGTCCGGGTGGATCCCGCCGGCCGTACTCATTGAAGACGACGGTGCTACAACATCCTCGCCCGCATGAATGCACAATTTCCTTCGCCGACCTTCCGCTCGTCTCACTGGTCTCTACGACGTCGCTCTCCTTCTCACTCCTGTTCACACAGGCTCTCGAAAAGTTCACGAGCGCAACTCCGAGAATGGAAACTGCCTTGGCTGCCCGACCCGAAATTTCTCTGTTTACACTATCCGAACACAACTTGATGAAGTAGATGCAGAATGCATACCGGTCATCGCACTCACTGACCGTGGCACACGCATATCCTTCATGAACAAGAACCTCTCAGTGTTTTTTTACAATGGCACCTCCGCGCTCGACTGCAGAAGGCTCTCTGCCGATGGTGCAGCTTCGGTTGCCGCTGGGGTGCGTACTGCCCGTGTCGTTGTTGCCGGATGCCATACCTCTGTCTTGTAGTAGTTATCTTGTGAATTCGTCTTAGGATTGGATTTTCTGTCGGCGCATCTAGCCGTTAATGTCTATTACACGGGTGTTTTCCAACTCGCCTCGCAATATGTCATTGAGCCTCCTGGCACAACACCGAGTAGGCTATGTTCCGCCGATTACGTCTGCCTACCCAGCACCTTCACTAAAAAGTTACGGCGAGATAAGGCATTGCAGATATGCTCAGAAGGTATTTAAAGCGGATCACTAAGAGGGAGGCGTACATGGTGGAGCCCAGTCCTGACGAATATCAGGCAGCCTCCTTCTGTACTGTCTTCATCATCGCCTGAGGCAGCGCTTTGTAACAGTATAATAAAATATAAGTAGGCCACCGTGACCACCATGATGGATGCCTCATATCTGAAGTAACATTGGTCCTCGAAGTTAATAACATGCTAAGTATAAATGTGTGTGTTTGGGCAATGAATTACAACATTTCTTTCTTTCTCTTGCGCACGCAGCATGTAATAAATATCAAAGTACCTTTACTGATGCCCACTTTTCGAACACCAGAACTGTGACTTTTATCTACTGTTTCGTGCTTTCTTGTCTGCGACCATGTCAGTGAATGTGCAATAAACTATTTCAATTCAAGACTAACTTACCGCGCCACCAAAACTTCGACGGTGACACTGCCACTGGGCAGTGCCTAAAGCATACACGTGATATAGGACACCTGCAGTGAAAGGGCATGTTGAATGGGTCCGTCGAGTAAACACAAATAAACAAAAAAAATCGTGTGCTTTATTTGTTGCAGTAGGGTGTGTCCAGATAAGATCGAACACGAGGTCCCGGTCCCCGTTCCCGATTTTGGATGGAATTTACTTTAGTCCATGGCATTGGAGCCAGAACAATGGTTTCGAAGTTAGTTTTGTGAAAAAAAAAGTTTGTTCGCCTGACAAAATATATATAAATTCTGGCAAACTGCACAATGTAACTGTATTTCAGGAATTTATTTCTACAAACATCTTAAACTGAGGATAATCAAACTCGGTACATAATAACTTTGATGCTCTAGATTTTTTAAAACAAATTTCGTGGTTTTATCATGCTTCGTTCTACTTCATAATGGTGATGAAACGTATGGGGTTTACCAAAAACACCGAAGTTTTAAAATATTTTTCGCAAAAAGGCCATTTGTATTGTTTTAAACTCCCTCTTTTTGAAGTCCAGGACCTCATCTATCACTCCACGTAAAAAAACACCTCGCATTATTTTGGTTGCTAATAAATTGTAACACGTCAGATGTGACCGACTCAGCCTTGCGGCCGCATGGTATGTTATGTGCTGAAAGTCGGATACAAGTTGTTCAAAAATAATTCTGCGCAATATAATCACCAAACAGCAGCTCCGCAACAACAAATGAGCCACCAGGTTGCATAGTACAGCAAGCTTTGTCTTGCGATCAGCCACTTGACGAATCCGCTGCAGCGGCCGCTTGATGCTGCAGGCACTCACATTACAGGCGTGCTGCTTCGACGGCGGACCAGCTCCGCTTGCGTGGGAAAAATGCACTGAGAGGACGAATGTGATACATAATGCATCACTGTGATGAATGCATCACAGAGTGCATAAGTTTTTTTTCTCTTAAGTTTTTCAACTGGTGAGGACAATAATAAACTTATAAAATTCTATATCACTTGTTCTTCCAGGGGAATAAATACGGTGACCAATAAGTGCGCCGTTTTTTTACTTAGGTGCGCTGAAATTCCGAAATCGCGTAATTGGCGGAAAAGCGATTTTTGCCACTAAAATTGATAGATATTTTTTTCAGGTAAACAAACTTTTTTCACGAAACTAAGTTCAGAACCATTGCTCTCGCTCTAATGCCAAGACCTACAGTAAATTTCATCAAAATCGGGGAATGGTGACCAGGACCTCGTGTTCGATCTCATCTGGTCACACCCAGTAGCGGTGTACATTGTAAGGCTCAAGCGCAATCGCTTAAAAACATGTGCCGCTGCCACGAAATCATGCGCAAATGTTACTTCCTGATATTGTTTGGTATCAGATGTTGCTAGATTTCGGAATGACAATAATAATAATAATAATAATAATAATAATAATAATAATAATAATAATAATAATAATAATAATAATAATAATAATAATAATTGTTGGGGCTTAACATCCCAGAACCACCATATGATTACGAGGGATGCCGTAGTGGAAGGCTCCGAAAATTTAACCACCTTACGAATGACAACAAATACTGCGAAAAATGAAAAGCGCAGGAAAGTCATGCTTATTATAACGATTGCGTTTCACTCGCTATGACTCATGCAACGAGCCGTGGTACAGTCGTGAAGACTCAGTTACGCTTGCTAAACGAAATCGCGTTTTGCTGAGTATATTGTCACGTTGTGAGGGCGAGAAAGGCGGAAATAAGTATGGTTGACACAGAACTCTTTATTCGGTGAACTTGCGTTCAGAATAAGAATATCTCAAACTACTCCAAGCAATCTTATCGGTGCAATGAGCGTGGTGAGTACAGTCGTCTGACCTCGATGGTATGACAATCGGCGGGACACGTGGTCTTCTATACACGAGTGTTCGGCAACTGCAGCATTCTCGCTGATATTCGCGTTAGCTTCAGAATAAACTTTACTACTCATAACCTCCTCGTGGGTAGAACAAGTTGTTGCTTCGGCTGCTTAGTGTGACATACGAGATCTCACCGGCAGCCGAATCTTCACTGCCGCCGAACATCACCAGCGATGTTGTCCACGTCACCAGACAGCCCTCTGACTGCCCCCCCCCCCCCCCCCACTCCCTCTTTTCTCTACCCATTATGTGAGCAGCCATAATGTGCACCGCGGCGGCGCAAATCTCTCTGTGAAGGCTATTTCGCGGTAAAAGCAGAGGCTGGCAGGAACTTCAAGACGAAGACACTTACTTTCGCTAGAGCGCTATATATGCCGCTTGCAAATACAAAAAAGTGTACACTTAGGCGCGTGCTTTCCTCTTGCAACAGTACACACACGCATATGTATTGCAATGAGCACTTCTGCTCCTAATTCCATGCCCCGGAGCTTCATGTCTACCACTCGAAGCAGGCCTTGTCAGATGGTATCGGAACTTTAAAAACGTTTTAGAAAGTTTTGATGATATTGCATGCATGGCATGGGCAGCACAATTTATTCTGGTAGTACCGCAAGCCTACGAGTGTTCTATCAGACATGTATAAACGCTTGTGTATTACGTCGATTATACGAATGTCAACGACCGATGACCGTGCTTGCCACTACCGTTGCGCCTTACCACTGTCGTTGTGAGTATTGCTTTGGCTGGGTACACTTTCACCCAATACTTAGCTGAACATTTGCCGTTTAAACGGCTCAACTCTTCACCGTATCAACTAAGTGACATCCCGGAGGGGAGTGCTTGTCCGTTCATGTGCTGGACACTCCCATCAAGTCGTGAACCAAGCCCCCGCTGTGAAGAGGAGACTAACCACATCGCGGATAATAAATCTATCGCCAGATACGTACCCTTATTCGATAAGACAAAAGCCACGAAAGCGACGTAGAAAAGTAGCATACGATTATGACAGTCGCCATTGGTGGGATATCCCAAAAAATTCTGACCACCTGGGCTTCGTTAACGTGCAATCAAAACTAAGATCACTAATATTTTAAATTCGGGACCATTTCTATGCCGTAGCAACGAAAAAACTGTCATGTTTTCAACGAGAAAATTATTATTTTTATAATACTCAGAGTAAGCTTATGGGTGTGCCATTCTTTAAGCGTTTAACATCTTCATTATTCTGTGTTGTTATAGCGCTGGCAGTTTTTGATCTCGCTGTGACATTCGAAGTTTTGAGACATTGAATGTAGAGTGTCACAATCCTATGAAGTATCAAATCCCCCAATATTTAAACATAATGACTGTTAGGGTAAGGCGGGGCAAAATGAGACACGGGGCAAAACGCGACATTTTGGCTTTGTCGACCTCTATAGCTAATACAGAAAGCACTTTTCTTTGTTTCTATATTTCAGCAAGAGGTGCTGGTAGTTGCCCACCTTTTTATGTGTAAAAGTTGATGATTGCTCACAGCGTTCGCGTGGGGAAAATTTACGCGGCTAGTGTCAGTGTGTTCGTGACCCGTCAAAAAAGGGGCGAAATTCTTCTCGGCCAAATTTTCGGATCCGTGCATGAAGCTACTCTGGCGTCAGTACAACAAAGTAAGTATTTATATTGTTTCTTTATACTACTAGCTACGTACCACCAAAGTTTTAGTTCATTTGGTGCGCGGGGCCAAAGCGGAGAATTTTTTTTAATTTGGGCATGTGAGGGGGGCAAAACGCGACGAAAAGGCATTGAATCGCCTTAGAGAGTGTCTTATTAAGTGAAATATTTACTTACACTCATTATATATTATATTTTATTGTTTAGGAGGGTTCGTACGCACAAGAGAATATCATATAGAGCTTCCTGGGAAGAAAACGACGTGAAAAAGCACCGATTGCTGTTCAGGACACTCACTCCATTCGCACTGCATCGAGAGTTTTCCGCGTTCCCAAGGATGCTCTCAAGAGGCGAACGCAAAATTGGCAGAATTTCCAAGTCAAGCCGTTCACAAACATGTCTCGGCATCGAGTTTTCCTCTTATACCAAATTAAAAAAAGAAGCGCTAGAAAATTCGGATCTAGCACAGTTTTAAATTCATCGCCTCATGAAGCCCGGCTGACGAAGCTGAAAGCCACGAAACGCCCGTGCAGTTCTGCACCAAAACGGCAAAAGGAGGCGAAGAAGATACGTCAGAACATATCTAGCGTCCAATCGTTGAATAATCCGATGAAGTGCAAGCTTTCAACAAAATACAACAATAGCACAAAGAAAGACTGGTGGTGTTTGATCTGCAAGGAGTTTTGGAGCAAAACTGCACCAGATTCTGTCTGGATTCAATGCGTGGAGTGCAAGGATTGGGGTCATGAAGGCTGCGTGAGGGCCCACGGACTTTAATTTCAAGTGCTTCTACTGCAAAAACTGAAGGATTAAATTTTTTTTCACACTGTCTCATTTTGCCCCGCAGGTTGGGGCAAAATGAGACATCTGGTGAATTTTTTATTTCTTTTTAAAATAATCTTTTTGACAGTGGCAACGTGGTCATATTTATGTAGCACATAGCTTGTACCCAAAGGAAAGTTTCTGTATTGACGTTTAACGGTAAAGAGTGAAATGAAAATTAATATTCACTATTTTCAATTTTTTGTCTCATTTTGCCCCACCTTACCCTATACCGTTTTCTGCGGCTGATTTTCCATGGGATAGAGAGACAATACGAGGTATCCTTATATGTCCTATCTCACCTCAGCTGTTACTACATATGGAGCTCCAGTTTAAGGGGGGGTGGATAGCAAAGACAGGTGTGCAACTACTACTGCGCATCGCTCTGTTATTTTTAAAGCAAACTCCACAAAATTTTGCAAGTGGCTTGAATGGATATTTTACTAGATGTTTTGTGAATTTCGCAAGAAAATGAAAAGCCATTCTAAAAATAATAGAAAATCATTATTTTAATAGTTTTATTTTTTGAAGGAACATTTGTGAAAAATATTTTTGCATGTAAAATGGTGGAATCTATTCTGGTTATTACATACGCCCAGGGTATCCTTCTGAACCAAAATAATAATTGTGGGCATGACCATTCTTTAGTTAAAAATTTAGATGTCTGATGACTCGAATTTTAGGGCTTTTCTCTTAAAGAAAAGCTTTCGTAAAAAATGCAAATCAGGTGGCAACCCCATTCTTTTGCTTCAGAAACGGCGCATGTTATTCAGAAAGAAGTCACAAAAGTTTGCACTTCATAGCTGGAGTGGTTACAGAGAAAATGTTCCTTTTCTGACGAAAAGTAGTGTTTGGAGAAAACGCCTTTTAAAGGTCGAATTGCCACGGTGCAGTCATGGGATCAGGCGCGTTTGGGGCCATTTTTAAATGCTTTCCACTGGCGTAAAAACGCGCGCCACTTCGTGGAAGCACGTGTCAGTAATGCTGGAATATCATGCTATGAAAATTGAAAAATCACATTTTCAGCCGATTTTGCCCTCCATCCCCCCCTTAATGTTGCGCTTCAATTTTTGCTGAGGATGGTTACCTTATCTGCAAAGCGTACAACTGCCAGCATTTTCAAGCTACCTTTGGTATGGCATTCAAATTGCTGGTCTTTTTGTCTTGCTACCATTTAGTGCGTCAATAGTGGTCCTTCCTAAAGCCGTGTTTCTTTTTAGCTGTTTCGAAAAAAAAGATGCTGGCTCCTTTTTTTATTACGGTCGGCATCTCTTTCGCATTATGACTATCTATCTATTAACTTATTCCAAGTACCTAACAAGACCACAAACGGCATTGTGTAAAGGGATCATCAAAAAAATTTACGTGGTTTCTAGGCAGTCGGCAGTTATACAGTAATAAGAAAACATTGTAAATAATTTTGCAACGAAAAACAATTTAGTGTAAAGAAGCTTAAGTATGCGAGATAATGACTACATTACCAACTGGCTATAAAAAGTAAAGGTCAGCTCTAAGAAGGCATATAGTAACACAAATCATAAAGACAAAAAAGCACAATTAAAAATTATACAATGAACATGTATACGCTAGTGTTCAACCGCAATACAAACACTGCAATAAAATGAAACTGTAACAAACTACTAAAAGTTCAATGGAGATTCATGATTAGATTAAATGAAGACCAATGACTAATATTGCTGATGCGTTTCATGATGGTGACGATTTTTTTTTCATTTCACCACCGTTGAAATGGGGCTCCCGTGGTCAGAAAACAAGTTCACATCATCGAGCTTAGCAGCGTCACACCATAACCGCTAAGCTACCAAGGCACTTTCCAGACAGACGTGGATAGCCAGTTACCTGTGATGTTTCGTTCAGTGGTGATATCCACACTGCATATGACCTGTGGTACATTTAGGAAACTTAGGCGCGGTATTGTGCGTTCAAGGCCGTAGCCACTGGCTAATTCAAACGACGCCAAAATTTGTGTTCTTCCCTAGATCTGCCCGCAATACGTGGCATTAATTCAATCCTGCTTCATTTAGCATTTCTCTCTGCATCACATTTTCTCGTTTGTTTAGCGTCATATTTGACAGTATGTGATGCAAATATAGCTTCAAGGAGGAGAGTGTTTGTCTCAGCTGTACTAACTGTATAATACATGATCCATAATGTCTCAGCAGTATAACGTAAGCTGTGAAAATCTTGGTTTTGAGACGTAAAAACCCCCACATATTATTATAACGTGAGCTGTAAATTGTTGCGTCGTCTAGCAGCAGATGCGTTCGAGAATGTCAGTCGAAAAGAACTGGCACAATTTGCGGTGGTGTCATTGACCAACTTACCGCACGCGATGTACAAAACAGTAATCATGTACCGCATAGTATCCATGGGAAGTTGTTTTCTGAGTGGCCTGCGTGCAGGTCCACCCGCATAAATAAGCAAGCTCCTTTTCGACATGAGTTACTTGTTTTTATTCCTCAAGGTCATACGAGAATCAGAAACTCGTCGTAGGCCTATTGTTTGATGTACATTGTTTCGGAGGCTAAATATGGAAGACGGGTGAAAGGAATGATTCATTCGCTTTGAGGAACAACCTGGGTCCTTGTTTTTGGCTCAAAAACAAATTATTTCTAGTCTAAAGGTATAGAATCTGCGTGTAGTGGCTGCTTACTGTCACAGGTCTGCGGAAGTAGTCACTGGACAGTCGCCTAACTTTAAGAGCGCGCCACGTTATCATTCGATTTGAAGTCTTCGTGTGTTAATTTGAGATTTAAATGAGGTGCCGTTCGAAAGTATGTCCACGGGACGGTATGAGTGGACAGCGAAACTGCCTCGGTGTGACCTTGATCTAGAGTAGCAAGTTCTTCTGTTTTTATTGGGAGCACGGGCGCCTGCTGTTTCTGCATACTTGTATACGTATCAGAATGCATGTAATGTTCATAGCATACGAACCCAAAGAACTTTCTCATTTGACCGTGTATTGGGCCCTTTAGCCTGCCTCACGCTACAGAGGCATGCGATGAAACTTTTGTTCACGTATTTGGACAGTATCGGTCAGCTCGAGAAACTTTAGCTCTACCTTGAAACCACGCAATAAGACTCTATCAACGCACGCTCCCGCCTAATAGACAAAAGAACGAGCCTGCTTTTTAACACGAAAGTGTTTTTATGCCGGGGTCCATCAAGATTTGAGTGACGTATTTCCGTCACGGAAATGACGTCGAAAAAATACGCATGATCAGAAGACAAAGAAAAAAAGTTCCGTCAACGGGAGTCGAACGTACGACCTCTCGGTCCGCGACAACAGATGCCGGGCACGCTATCCACTGCGCCACGGTCTTTTTTTTCTTTTCTTTTTTGTGGCGCAGTGGATAGCGTGCCCGGCATCTGTTGTCGCGGACCGAGAGGTCGTAGGTTCGACTCCCGTTGACGGAACTTTTTTCTTTGTCTTCTGATCATGCGTATTTTTTCGACGTCATTTCCGTGACGGAAATACGTCACCTCAAATCTTGATGGACCCCGGCATAAAACACTTTCGTGTTAAAAAGCAGGCTCGTTCTTTTGTCTATTAGGCGGGACATACTCTGTAGGAGTTAAAAAAAGCCTTTTATATCTACCAGTGTCCTCTCACTGTGCTCTTGCTCAAGTGAAGTAATGCGTTATAACCATGAGATGCACGATTAGTTCCTTCAAAGCGTCGTTTCTACGCGTCAGTCCCATTCTGCGCGTTTAGAGTAGGAAAAGCGCAATTTTGTTACGCATTAACAGACTGCCAGGTGGCGACCTTACCCCTAGCATCTAAAATCTAGGGACTTTACTGGCATCGGCCTCGATCAGAGCATCCGTCCATACCAAAAATTGCTCTGCAACGCGCGAGCGCGTTGCGTGGCCGCAGCTCCGCGTTCCCAACTTAGCTCGCCGCGCGAAAAACCGCAGCCGGCCAACGGGGCAGACTACGACGCGAGTTGCGTTTCCCTCTGGTCGGCAGCGTTGTTCAATAACTCATGCCGCGAGTAGGCGACCTTAGCCCAAGTTCGGCGTCCAATCAGTGACGCTGTTCTGGCTGTCGCACCGCTTTCTCTAATTCCGCTCTCACCGTACAGCTACCACAAACATCTATGGTCTGTTTAATCATTGATCATGGACGTCAGTCGTAGGGATACAGATGTACCACCCAGCGTCAACGGTGCTATAACTGTCGAACACTAATAGACGTTGTGCTAGCTATCTTATATCAATGTACAGAAAACATTCAACTACTTCTGTAAGGAGACGTTTCACTTTAGTGTTATACCGATTCCTATGGCGGAGGGATCAACCACGTTTTTTTTCTTATTTTTTATTCTATTTTAACATCTTATATCCTTTCCCCTCCTCTCTCTCCCTACTTTCAGTCCCCCCATCCCCTTCCCCACGCAGAGTAGCAAGTCAGCAATTTGCATATGCCGGCTAAATTCTCTGCTTTTATATAAAGAGTTCTCTCTCTCTCTATACGTATCAGAAGCACTATAAATTGCGCCTAAATAACAGAACCACTGATATATATATATATATATATATATATATATATATATATATATATATATATATATATATATATATATATATATATATATATATATATATATAATCAGAAAGAGGGAGTCAGCATCCGTTCCTGGGCCAGCTGTTCTATTTTCTGACTTCGTTCTCCTCTTTCTCTAGCCGAGCATGCACCCGTGCCCGAGCCCCACTTTGTCTTACACTCGCCGCGATGCGTGCATGCAGTCCTGCCAAAATTGGTCCTTTTCTGGCGTTGGTCGTCTCTTTGAAGGTGGAAACATTCAGAGGTTCTGAGCCCTGAACCACCATAGGATGAATTAATGCCTATGGCGGGCGGCATTGGCTGCCTCGCGGAGGCCGGTCACGGCCATGCAGTGACTTGGCTTGCTGAAGTGCCAACGACGCCTCTGGCGGTCGGCCTTGGCTGTTGCATGCCGGACGGTATCGGCCACGCAGCGATTTCATTTGGCAAGCGGCGAAACATGCGCTTGGTGGCTGGCCTTTCCAACGCTGCAGAATGTCTGGGTATTCTTGCATGGATAACTCCGGAGGGCGGCATTGACTTTGTCATGGTGGTCGTGCTTGTGTACGCCGCGGCGTGTCTGTCCGAGTTGCCGAACATTCTGGGGGGTGACACTGGCTGTACCGACGTGGTCTCAATGCCGGCTTACGCTTGTCCCGTCGAGGAGCCACATTGCCATGTTGAGTGGTTGGCGACACTGATGACCTGCGAAAATTGTGAAGCCGTCTGCTGAGTGATTCTGTGTGTCTCCGCACAAGTGCATCCGTCTTCGAATACTTCTACTTAGAGATGGCCTTTAAGAGGATCGACGCTTGGAGTTTTCGTTTCTCTTGGGGTCCTCTCTGAGGTTCAAGGGGCCAACATCCACACACTCGGTCAACGTCTGCGGTAACGTCCGGGGACGTGGCTCGCACGCGGGAGGGTCCATCTTGTTGGTATTATCTGACCGGTCGAGTTTCTGAAGAAGTGAAGTACCCTGTACGCTAGCAGCCGGTGCGTCCACGTGTTTTAGTGATGGGGAGCATGAGAGCAGCCTCCAGGGTTGCCGTTGGGTAGATTTGAAAAGGAGCCAGAATTCAAGCTAGAAGTAGCGATAGTAGCCATGCTGTTTAACTTTATTGTCAAATTTCTAGCGAAATAGAAAAAAAAATATGGTACTATGACTCCATTTTTATGAAATAAATGTGATCTTGAGTATGCAAAAACATAGAAATAGGATCATTTTGCTTTCCATCTTGCTCTTCAGGGCACAGGTGAGTCGCAAAACATGGTTGATCCCTCCGTCATAGGAATCGGTATAACGCGAAAGTGAAACGTGTCCTTACAGAAGTAGTCGAATGTTTACTGCACATTGATATAAGAGAGCTTGCACAATGTCTATTGGTGTGTTGAGAGTTATAGCACCCTTTAACGTGTATGCATCCACGCGTTGACGCTTGATGGTACACCTGTATTCCGACGACTAACGTCTGTGCTGAATGATTGAAGAAACCCTTGTGGTCATAGATGCTTGTGGTAGCAATGACAGCGGAGTCATTGAAAGTGGTGTGACAGCCAGAAGAGCGTCATTGATTGGGCGCCGAACTTGGGCAAAGGTCGCCTACTCGCGGCATGTTAGAGTTATTGAATAACGCTGCCCGACCAGAGGGAAACGCAACGCGCGTCGTGTCTTCCCCGTTGGCCGGCTGTGATTTTTCGCGGGGCGAGCTAGGAACATGGCTAGGGACGCGGAGTTACGGGCACGCGACGCACTCGTGCGTCTCACACAAGGAGCTTTGGTCGGACAGCTCTTTTTGGTATGGACGGATGCTACGAGTGTGGATGCTAGGGGTAAGGTCGCCACCTGGCAGTGTGTTAATGCGTCGGAAAAATTGCACGTTTACGATTCGAAACACGCCGAATGGGACGGACGCGGAGAAACAACGCTTTGAAGAAACTAATCGTGCATTTCACGGTCATAATGCATTACTTCTCTTAGCAAGAGCACTGTGAGAGGACAGTGGTAGATATAAAAAGCTTGTTTTTAAAGCCTGCAAAGTATGTGTCAGTGGCGCAGTGGATAGCGTGCCCGGCATCTCTTGTCGCGGACCCAGAGTTCGTAGGTTCGACTCCCGTAAACGGAACTTTTTTCTTTGTGTTCTGATCACGTGTATTTTTTCGACGTAATTTCCGTGACGGAAATACGTCACTCAAATCTTGGTGGACCCCGGAATAAAACACTTTCGTGTTAAAAAAGAGATTTATTTATTTACCGCAAGGTCAAGAGTATTACTGAGAGTGCATAAAACACAACCATAAAAATGAACAGAATATAGAGAGTAAGAAAGAACAATGCCCAGACTAGTAAGCATTAGGATTTACAAAGTACAATGACCTCGTGCGATAACCAAAGGGATGACCCCTACTGCAGTGATAAAATAAGTGGGTCGTGGAGCACGCTTTGCTGGCATATTTTATGAAATAAGCTGAAGCGGCGAAAATTTCGAGGCGCTGCGAGGGGGAGAGTGGAAAGGCGGCATTTTGTGGCCAGTGTTAGCAGTGTGGTTGTATTCAGAAAAAATTTTACATTCTTCCTGTTAATATTACATGATGTATCTGAGCATATAAATATCCGTAGCAAGTCACAGGTTCTAGAATGCAACGTTGTTCAACAGGTAAACAGGCAGAATGTTAGTGCTTCGGAAGACGAATAACCTTGCATTTTTAGACATTTAGTTCCATAGATCATATTTTGCTCTCGGGGAGTCCTCAACTATATTGTATTTGTATAAGTTCAGTGCGTCTGTGTATATTATGCAGGAGAGTTCTTCCCAGAGACAGGGTAACTTTGGAGCATTCCTACGAACAAGTCAGTGGGAACGTTAAACGTTTAAGCACTTTTTTCTTAAAGCTGCACATCTAAATTGATTGCTAGATTTACCATAATAAAAGACCAGCTTCATTTTGGTGCTGATAATTGTTTTGCGGGAAGCTGGGGGGTGGACGAGCCTGTTGCTAAGACAAGAAATGCGCGCGCATTAGCTTACGCGACAAAGAAGGTTGACAACAGTGGCTGATCTTTAGGCTTTCTTGTTCTTTTACGTGCAAACAATGAGAAAATTGGCTACTTAATGCGCCTAAACAGAAGTTCAATGTAGCCAAAAAGTAGCCATGGCGCCAACCTCAAATTTTCCTAGCCAGACGGGGTGCTAAAGTAGCCAACTTGGCGCACTGTAGCCACCAACGGCAACCCTGGCAGCCTCTCCGACTGATGTTGGTGGCAAATGCTCTCAGTCGCTGACCGTATGGTGCTGGAATCGCATTCCGATGGCGCACACTCAGAGAGCGGCAGCGGTGTACATCATCTGGGGCGAGTTCCACCAGGAAGGAAGTCGACAACGTTCTTTACCGAGGGGTCATTGGGCACAGCAGCAGCGTCAGGACGGTTCCCTGCGGCTGCATCATTGGAGCAACGCCCTTCATAGTCTTCGGTAGTGGTGAACTTAAGTCGGGTACCGAAAAAGAGTCCGAAAGCCCGAGTGGGGAACGGCAGCGTACAGCTGCAGCCTCGAGGTGGAACCCCTCTTGAGCTCCATCCTCGGTACCAGTCATTTTGGACTGGGTGGTGGGAGAGAGGCAGGAGGGAGTCCGGCCAAAAGCAGCAACGAGCTTGAAGCTCCACTCCGCCCAGGATTCCTTCCGCACGCCCTCGAATCTGTGCCACGCCGCGGCAGCATTCCGACAGCGGCCTATGGCTACGCACCACTTCTGCTGTTCCGTCCATGCATTGAGAGCTCCGAGAGCGTTGACGGTGGCCACCCAGTTGTCAGCGTCGTCCTTGAAGCTGCGGAACTGCGGTAGATCGAAGGCTGCCGGCGATGGTGATACGGCTGCCGAAACTCCGGAGTATGTCGACGCCAAGCAGTCGAGTTGGTATGAAAGCTCTTCGAGGGTGTGCCAGAGCTTTCTGCGGCTCTCTGGTGAGGTCTGTTCGTGGTCTTGCAATGCGGCTGCAGTCAAGGCGGCACTGATGGAGCTTAGTGCTGGCAAGGCGGCAGGAAACAGCACAGAGCCCGGCACCGTCAAGGCGTTGACCGTGACGCGGAGTCGCGCGATGGTGGCGGAAAGCTGGGCGGCGCTTTCGGGCGATTCGCACGCGCAGCCAGTGGTGACGTCCGAGCAGTACTCCTCGATCAGTCTACTCACTGCGGTGTTATCCTTTGCCGAGGGAGCTTGAACAGCACCCCTGAGCGGCTGAGGCGCCGATGGAGTACTGAGAGGGGCGTTGCCGCAGCGGGAAGCGTGAACGGCGTTCCCGGGCAACGGTATGCCGTCCACCGTCTTGGCGGCGCCTGGGTAAGCCTGCGCTTGAGCCACCGAGGAGGCCTAGACGCCGTCCTTGAGTGTTACAGAAGTGCTTTCGGCAGTAGGAGAGACACGGGCTTCATAATTGTGCGCGTTCTGTGGATGGAAGGTCCGCAGCGCCGATGAGCCCTGAGGACGCACTTACGGTTCACTGGTCTCATACTGCGCCATTGTAATAAGAAAGACGGAGACAGCACCCGTTCCTGGGCCAGCTGTTCAATTTTGATGATGATGATGATGATGATTGCCTGTATGTATGGCTCACATCCACTCTGGGGGGATTTGCCAAGAAACGAATATTTTATAGACAAAAGTGATCAGATATGAATCATATTACTATAGAATTCTAGAATGGTTAGAATAAATGAATGACGCTAATTTAGTGATTTGATGTCAAAGCCGCCCTGATTGAATTAAAAATTTCTCTATAGCGGAACACAGATCCCGGTGACAATGACCTAATGAGGAGGCTCCCAAGGAAAGAATATTAGAGATGATGAAATCCAATCTAATTCGATTAAAATCGACTTTGAGAATGTTTTTCCTCAGTAAGTTGTAGCGGTTGCATGATAAAAAATAATGCTCTACTGTTTCCTCTTTGCTGCGAAACGAGCAAAGAGGGGAAGGAGCCAGACCAGCTCTATGCATATAGAAGTTTAATTTTGGAACTCGACAGCGTAATTTTGTAAAAATGACTTCCTCTTTTCGCGTTGCCAGAAATTTCTACGCCAAGGGAACAAGAGGTGTCGATATTCGTTTAGATAAGTGACTAATGTTTTACCAGAGTCTTGAATTATGGCACGCCTTCTAAATCTGTCACGAATTATGAGTGCTGATGTGAGAATAATTGAAAGTATCGGACCGCTGAGGGCGGCTTTCGCCAAGTGTCCGCCATTTCGTTCACTTTAATCCCTTTGTGGCCCAGTACCCAGATTAATCTGACTGAAGTTACATGGGTGGGAACCAAAAAATGAGAAGTACGTGATAATCGAGAATCACTATTAGCAGCGAGGGCTGAGCACAAAAATAACGAGTCTGTAATTATGGCTACACTTGAGGTTGATGGGCTGAGCTTTCTTAAAGCCATAATCACCGCTAGAAATTCCGCCGAAAATACTGATAAGAAATCGGGAAGTCTTAATGAGAATGACCAATTGAGGGTTTCGGAGAAAATGCCAATGCCAGATTTTTCTTCGGATTGTGAGGCGTCTATAGCTATAATATTTGTTGCATTTATCTCCTCTAAATGCCTTTGCAGAAGACCGTCTAATATCTTGTAAGGCAGATTTTTTTTATGATTCGGATATATATCGTGAAAAATGATTTCAAGGTTCTGTCTTTCATTGCCAATGGAAGGAACTTCGCTCAGTTTAACATCTAATGGTCCAACAAGTGCTTGTACGTAGCCCACCTGTGGCGTTTGAAACCGAGGGCAATAAGATAGAAAAAATAACTCTGGCTGATACATGAAAATAACTTTTAGTTTTATAGGATACTCATAAATGTTTACAAATGTTTGTACCGTAGGTATCCTAAACCTGTACAAAAGCGAGCGCAACTTTGCCTCTAAGTAGAAAACATTATTGGCTGCAAATTTCGGTTATCCAAGGCATAACCTTAAGGCCTCCCTTTCCAGGAGTACAAGAGGACGCAATTTGTAAGCCGGTGCACTTGAATATAAAACACATCCGAATTCTAATACAAGGCGTACTTACATTTTGTATATCATAACTAGGGTGTCTCTCCGCATCCCCGATCGATTGTTGGATAGCCCTCGTAGGACTCCTAGCGCCCGTACTTCTTTCTTAGTTATGTATTCAATGTGTGTATGCCATAGGAGCTGGTTATCATAAATTATTCCTAGATATTTTACCGAGTCCACTTGTGGTATAGTCTGCAGGTTGCAGGTAAGACTTATAGTAACTGGGTTATTGAAAGGGAAAACTATAATTGCGCTCTTTGAAACATTAAGACATAAATGGATAGTCCGTAACCAATTTTCAATGGCGCACATGTACGTTTGTAAGCGAGTATATAGCGAATGTATACCAGTGTCTGAAGCGAAAAATGCTATATCATCTGTATATACGTATGTGTATCCATCATCATGACTGGGAATGGTACTTTGCAATGTATTAAAAAGAAGAGGCGAGGTGACTGCTCCTTGAGGAACTCCTCGTGACTGGGAACGTATATTTGAAGAGTGACCTTTTAGTGAGCAATAAAACTTCCTTTCAGTTAGAAACTCACTAAACCATCTCACCAAATAATTAGGGATGTCATGAAATTCTAATCCAATAGTATTTTATATTCTACGCTATCATAAGCTTTTGAAATATCCAATGTTACCAGGGCTGCTATTCGTCTGCGACGGCGCGCTAATTTGATTCTGCTCTCCAAGTCTACATGTGCATACCAAATAGAACATCCAGGTCTAAAACCAATTTGGAAGGGGCTGAGAACTTTTTTTATCTTCTACCAATTTAATAAGACGGGCATAAAGTATTCTTTCTATAAATTTAACCAGTTTAGAAGTTAGCGCAATTGGTCTAATATTGTCCAGGGAGTATCCTGCGCAGGTGTTTTTAAGAACTGGAATTATGTTAGCAATTTTCCAACTGGAAGGAATCCATGAGCGTTTGATAGAATGGTTAACTATCGCTAATAAAATATCATGGGCTTCCTTGAATAGGATTTTTAACATTTTTGTAGTTATTCGGTCACCACCTGGAGCGGAATTTGGAAGTCCTCACATAACGGAGGCCAGCTCAATCATTGATATCTCACTGAAGTCATCACTCGGTATTTCGCATTTAGTGTGTGGTGACAGGAGAGATGAAAATCTGTTTTCTAGACCATTCGCTATATCTTTTAGCATTTGTTTTATTTCTTCGTCAGTGTACACCAAAGAATCTATGTTTGGACTAAGAAGAATATTTCTGTTGCGGAGAAATTTGAAAAGCGCGCTTTTATTTTTTGCTTTAGATAGGAAATCATAATGCCTACTGTCGTAGTCATCTTTTGCTTTAGATAGTGTGTGTCTGAATATGGTTCGGTAGAATTCATAGTCACTCCAATTTTTCGGACACTGGTTATGTAATAAGCTATTCCAGGCTGCTTTTCTTCTTTTATAATCGCGTGAACACTCTGTGTTCCACCAAGGGTTGAACAAATTATTTTTCTTTGATTGAACAATAAATTCCCACTTTTTTCTAGAGGTTTCTAGAGCGCTACAAATTTTCCTTGATTTTTGTTCATCCGAATCATCGGATAGCGAAGAAATGGCAGACATCAAGCAATTCTTGAATATGCTGTAGTCAATAAAAGTATTGGTTTGTTCAGCAGCGAATGTCACTGGAACGGTAATTTCATAAGTTAATGGCAGACGATCACTGTTGGTGGCACTATGAACAGTCGACCGCGAAGATACAGAGAGACTACTACTGGTGAACGTTAGACCGATTGTAGTGCAGTTTAGCCCTCTCATTTGGTAGCGTTCATTTTATCAACGTCATATCCGTGACGGAAATACGTCACTAAAGTCTCGGTGGACCCCAGCATAAAACACTTTCGTGTTAAAATCAAGAAGATGCATATCCTACGTTGAACATTTACTGGAATGGAATTGAATTGCCCGATCGTTCCAGGCGTGAGAAAGGGCTATGTGTTTTTTTTCATTCCTAGGAATTGAAATGAATTGAACAGCGGAAGTTCTAATTCCTCGGAATACAAGTGCAATGGAATGGGAGCACCCATTCCGCAACACTGGTAAAGACCAAATGCTTCCTTCGCGGCAGCTTATGACAGTGATACGCATAAGCAGCGGTTATCGCTTGTGCTGCAGCAACACCGCCACCAGAGTTATCGCTTACTTGTCATCTCTTGAGCCGCAGCGCAGGTAGCCAAATAACAAGATCATTTGCAGGTGGAACGTCACGGAGCTCTGCAATCATGGCGCGTAAGCGGTCGTGCCTCGTGGTATTTTTGTATGTCGCTGGCTTCTGTTAGTAAGCTGAAGAACACTAATACTTAATATATAACAAGCTAGAAACTGTTAAATCCTGCGTTTTTCAAACCTGTCTTCATCTTTCTAGCTGAAACTTTGGCTTGGCTCGGCAGTTTTAGAAGGTAACTATTTAATCCTTCTTAATTAAGCAATTGAGCAGAACACAAAAAAATAGCGTGACTTCCTCTACGCATTCGGTCGCGCCGTCCTAAATTGTCGGCATATTCTTAAACTCTAGCTAGAGTTAGCTGGGACACCCTGTATAGCCAATATACAACAGTGCTCCGCGTTTGCACTACCTCACGAGACTTTGTATATATTCCGCAGATAGATAAGCTTGTGCGCTTAAGAATTTTTTACATGTGCCGTATGGATGTTCTGAGTATATGCATAACATACACAGGAATTCCGTTCGCTTCATCCGTACACACGTGCGGCTTCTATACTGCCATGTGCGCGTATTTCTACATTTTTATACGATTGGTTCGAACCCACGGAATCACTTGTAACCTCTTGGTACAACCCTGCCGCCATGTGTAGGAAACTTCTGGATTGTTTTAGGCTATTCGTATAAGAGTAACAGAGTGGATTCCAAGAGAAGGCAAGCGCGCGACGGGGAGACGGAAAGGTGGGCACATCAGATCGACAAGGTTGCGGGAATAACGCGGCCACAGCGAGCACAGGAAGGTGTTCATTTGCGAAACATGGGAGAGGCCTTTGCCCTGCAGCGGGCGCAGTCAGAATGCTGCTGGTACTGATAATTATCACGGTGATTTTTATAAGATTACGTGCATGGAACGACTATCTGAGCTTGTCCTGGAGCTAACGCGAGCCCCAGGGATAACGCTGGAGGGTTCACTCACTCAAGCATAAAAGACGACGCGTTCCGGTGACGATCAGACTACCGACTGGACGACTTTGATCGCCACTAGCAGTGTACTGCGTGTATTATTTGTATTTCGACTTTTCATTTCCCGGGTACAGGTTCGCCCAGTTTTGTCTTTACCATACCGATTACCGCCATCTTCACCGTCAGGACCACGTGACGATATGTACCATAACATGCTTTACATTTCTTCCGTGTCCTCGTATGGGGATTTCCGTACGACAAATGCGGATTCCGTTTGTCGCACAATCACACCATGAAACTTCAGCTGGGCGTGTTGGTGGATAACCTATAAAAGCTGAAAACCTGTGCGTCAACAAGAATGGACCGCAAAGAGGAAATGCGACTAGCACTCGCACCGAATAAATCATATTACCTGTTCCTTAATTCAATTACGTGTTTGGTATGCGTAACTCTATAATAAGAACAGTTCGTTGTGGAATTACATAGACCGCAACACCGTGAGAAAATGGACAGATACCAGGTGGGCCAAAGAGCTGAATCAGCGCTTCTGTCATCTTCTAGTGACCATTTGCCAACTGTGTTGCGCTGCAAGTCATTCCACGATGAACATCCACCAAAGTAGCCCCGCTTGCCGTTCCGATTAAAATCCGTGTACACTCACACCGTACATAGAACTAAGAAGTTGCTGCGACCTCAAATATAAAGTACACACAAACTTGAGCATTTTATTTTTAATTTGCAGCGGGAGATGGCATGACCAATGCGCAAACTTTTTTTTTTATTTCACACAAAACCCTTCAAGATGCTTGGGCATAAGTCTAATAATAAACACAAAGCATCTGCCAGCAGAAGCATTAGCAGAACATCGGCTAAATATATCGCTTCAAGCAAGCGAACTTGCTCTTGCACCATCTAGATGCCTTCAATACCGTGCGAATTTTCAGCCACTTGTGTGAATACGTCGGCTCGTTCAGCGCCGACCAAATCTCCAAAGCGAGCTACGTCGCCTGGCTTGCCTCAATCCCACACGTCTTCCTGCAGCGAATCCCCTCACGAAGCTCCTTAGTGATCGCTTGCGGCGCTTCAGAAGGTGCTGGTTGTTGTCTTGTGCAACACACATTCCACGGAAGCAATAGCCGTACTAGAAGAAGAGGAATCAAGAAATCGGTTATAAAAATATGATGTATGCTTTGAGTGAGGGATACGCAGTTTAAACAATGACCGTATGACACTTGTACAACGTGCATCCGAAATGCTTTGAAAATTATCTGCTTACACTTTCAGTCTAGCAGCCTATGTCAGAGGAGCCGTTCTCTATATGGTGGCCTGCACTTGTATTACGTTACATCGTCCATATATACCGGAAGCGACGCAAAGAGCAATTTCCTTGGAATGTACGAGGATTTATATAAAGAAATACCAAGTTTGACCGCAGGTCAGATTTTCAGTAACCGACGAGCATGCTTCTCGTTATTGATGTACTGTCAGCGTTTTGTTTTGCCGGGCGTTAATTTGCCCAATACGGAATTGATTCTTCATCGTTTTGGCAGCTGCCTTTGTGACCATCACAAACACGTGACGGCATCGAAGGTGTCGTCGAAAAAAAACTTTTAAGCTAATTTTCTAATGCCGAAGAATAGCTCAAGAATTAAACTTTTTCAATATGTGGCAATGTACCATGTCGAAATGCTGTTCCTTGCTCTTGGCCGTAAGCTTTGCCGCATGTGTTTTCTTAAAAAAAAATCTATCATTACACTCCCATTCTTCTTTACATCCTAATTTTCTCCCTTTTCACATATCGGCTAGGATGTATAATTTTAATTAAGTTGGTGTGATGAAATCTCTAACCAAAACCGTTGGTACGCAGCTAATGAAGCAGACAGATAATTAAGCTAAGGAAAGCATGGGGAACATTATGTGTGCTTTATTATCTGTAATGTAATGGTTCTCACTTAAAATGCAAGAAATTAAAGTGGACAAAAAAGTACCCTTTCCGTCGGTGCGATCCGAACCCACAGCCCAGGAGAAGTACTAAGGTAGACGAGAAGTTATTATTGTATTGTACTGCCTCTGCGCACCTTCAAGTATATCGTGGTTACTGTACGTAGTTTCCGAAGGTACCTGTCAGATAGCAGTACACATGAATGCTTTGTACTAATATTCCATAAAAGACATTATTTTATTAAGTAGATGCCGTAGTGAAAAGGAAGGAAAGCGGCACCTCTCAGTGGATACATTCCACTCAATTTGTTTGTTTGCATAAATGTTCAGCAAACGAACGTTTCCAATAGGATAAAGTGGTGCGCTTACAGTGCATGGTGTTCCATCTTCTTCAGGGACAAGGCTAACGTGTTGTGTTGACTGGGAAGGCACAAAGGAAAATGAATACTTAAGTCCACAGTGCACCTGGCAAAACTAGTTGCTAATGCTGAGCCGGTTCACAAGTGAGAAAAACAGGTACGTTGATTTATGAATTACCATTGCAAAGAAGAATTGAACATCTTGTTAACAACTATACTGCTCACTCACAACAAGCGCATGCTGACCACATGCACTGCTCAGCCATGGCATCGGGCCTCGAGTATTATTTCTACCTAACCATTGTAATACAAGCACGCTAAGACCTTCTTGTATGTACGCTGTGCTATGCGAAATGCGCGTATTTCACAGGAATTAGTTTTGAGAAGAGCAGGATGAGTTTGTTTGTGCTAATGGTATGCTTGAGTAAAAAGCATATCTCTTCGTTGCCATTTTATCACGTAATCCGCGTCGTCGTTTCGTGAAATGGCCTGATCGAAATTTTTCAATATCAGCGAGTGCTGGTCTGTGTATGACCGTTTCGTTATCACTCAGAACAATCTGGACCTTTGGTAGGAAAGAAAACACTTATTTATCGAGAAACACTAAACGTTAATCAGTTAGTACTCCAACACGCCCTTTTTTTTCCCTAAGGACTGCCAGAAGCGGGGAATAGTCTTTGCAAACTATCTCATTAGTTTTGAAGATGTTCTCGTAAACCTACAAGTAGTGCTACGTTCAAACATCAGCGAGAGCGGACTGCATTGAAGCTATTTCGAATAAGCATCGCTATTTGTTTAGTTTGTATTTATATATAAAGAGCGACTCTTCCTCTGCGATGCAGGAGAACATGCTTCAGAATGGGTGAGCAAAGTGTGTTCGAGGCTGGATGTACACAGGCCTGCGCAGAGTTCCCCATCAGGGGGAGGGGCGAAGGCTCATCGGAGCACCTCCCCCAGTATCAAGTCAAACTATGGGACACTTTCCGTCGCCCCTCTTAGGTTACCAGGAGGGCTCGCCGCCCCCCTTCTGTCCCCCCCTAGCGCACGCCTATCTGCATGTGTTTAAGCCGATGCTCTTCCACTACTCGTACTTATCCTTAGACTTCTTTGCGAACATATTTGATGTTTAAGAGTTAATCTTCGTGCGCGTATGGCCCTTATATAGCCGTTTCCAGAAGCTGAAAGATGAAGGTCTTCAAGATCCCGCGATCAGGGCTATATTAAAGTGGATTGGCTGGGTTTAGCAAAATCTTTCTCTAACCTTTTACTAATATAATTCTGTGCTTACGTACGGAACACGTTTTGTCACTGCCGTACTGCGTCAGGGCATGTTAGCATTGGTTTCCACACAAGGGGTGGGGGGCAGGGGGGTCTTCTTAATTTTATAAAGGGGGCGCCAAGTCTATCCGACACGTTAGCTCGCTCTGACCCTGTTCCTTCAATGTTTAAAGTACACTGATAAATTCATACAGGTTTTCGACGATAATGGCACCGAAGACCCCCCCCCCCCCCCCGATGTTCCATTCGAACGACTTTTTACTTCCCATCTAGGAAAGCCGGGGACCAAAGACAGGCCTTGTGAGCTGGCTCTTAAGGGTGCCTGTAACCTTTCTTTAGGACGGCCAGAAAATCCTGGCATTTGGTAGTCAAGGCACCTGAGAACACGCTAGCCAAACATTATAGCGCAACACGTGGCCTCGAAGTTACAACAAATTTTAAAGTCAGCTAGAAACCGTTCCCTCTTCTCTCTACAAATGGTGGCATTTACCCATATTACGGCGACATGTAACCAAAGTGCACGGCCGTTGGCTAACATGGCCATCGTGAGCTGCGTAGTTACCACGGCCGCCGCGGGACGTCGCCACATGCCCGTGCGCACACCCTCGAACACAACGAAAGTAGGTTACGCGTTCGAAGAAAACATGAAAAGAAATTACTCAGTATAATTACCCGCGCTGACGAAGGAATGCATCTTCTTGCCCCTTTATTATCCTCCTGCCTGCTAGGTTTGGCGCACTCGCTGTTACGAACGGAGGGAGATAGCGCTTGAAGCGTGCGACAACACATCCCCGTGACGTCGCTCTTACTAAGCGGATCCTAAAACATTTTTTGGTGGTCGATTCGTGGAGCAATATGCTCTTTTAATGAATTCATTCAAGGATTACTCGAAAGAGTGTTCCAGGGCCCCGTTAATCCAAACGAAGAAGCGAAGAGGATGTTACGTTATTGTGTATTCGTAACGGTTGCCTATTTGTGCTGTTTTGCGGCGTTGTATTCTATCCAACTATACGTTTCCGCAATTGTGGGCGGTACACTGAGGTCAGTATCGCCTTCGTGCATCAATAAATCAGGTTATCAATTCAGTGGCCGCAATTTACGCGAAACTTTTGAGTTCAAGCTCTCCAGAAATATTCTGGAACGCATCTACCTGTTTTCACAGTAACTGGGCACTTTCGCACGGCGATGTGGTTGTCGCATATTTGTGTACACCTGTATAAAACACATATTGTTTTAACATACAGTTAAATTGTTATGTAGACTGCGGTGAACAAGACATTGGTACTTTGGGTTCAATATGGGCCATGTTTAAGTACGCGGATACGGAAAATAAATTACTGTATTTGCGTTTTCTGGCAAACGAGCTTTTTTTTACTCTCTTCTTTTGTCCTTACGCACGAAATTCGTAATCAGAAAAAGCTTTTCTGCTGATAAGCTTTTGCGAAACGGAAGGTTTATCTTAGATTCCATATATCGTGCCCTAGTGAAGCGCTCATGTCGCAATAGCGAGCCCTTCGTGCTCAGCTCAATGTGCAATTTCTAACTAACTTACCTGGCCATCAGCAGTTAGATGGACGCAGTCCCAATTTCCGTTATCCCAGGCATACACGTGCAGTAAGACACCTGCAGAAAAAAATATTTGTGTTGTAGATTGATAGTGTCAACAAAAGTAAACATACAAAATTCGACTGCTTTGGTAAGTGCAGCCGGATGACACAATAGCACTGTTAGGAACATTCACCTGCAAAAACTCACGCGATGGTAATAATCTGCGCGTGAATTGTGCGTCTAATAGATATTTGATACTACATCGTGCTAAGCCTGGCCTCAGGCCTGGCCCACCACCCCACTCAGGTCGTTGGATCGAAGGACTCTACCATCGTTCCATGCTAGACTACTTGCACGAATCAAATCTGTTCGAGTGTCTCTTAAAGCATACGTTACTATGCCTATGAGCAAACTATAGCGAAGTAAAAAAAAACACACATTGCAATATAATGGAAATAAGGAACTTGGTGCTTATTAGCCATCTGGAGATTCGCTAGTACCAGTGAATGCAACCAGCTGTGGTACGCTTATGGAGTATCCCTTACGTCTCCCAAACGAAATGACCACTGTCGCATCTTGCTCTAAGCTTGACACTGCGTTCAAATCGTTATCCGGTGTAAAGTACCAGGAGTGTATGAATTGAAAGATGTTAAGTTGAAGATGCTCCAGCAATAGGTATGGCGAGAGCAGGGCATAATATAGTCAGTCAGGGCAAGAAAAGGTAGACAGAGTCCACGTAAGACACTTTAATCGTGTACTCGATATTCGTAAGCGGCATTGACGACACGGCAATCGTCGTTAACAGGGTGCCCTTTGACTTCATACGCATGTATGTGCTTTGCTTCAAGAACTGTAGAAGCCCTTTCAGCACCTATTGGAAATTTTTCTTGAACATACGTGTAGGCAATGAGCCAAGGCATACATCAATGATTTCACCTTTTCGCCGTTTTTGGTGCTAGGAGAAATTTTTCATTAGGAAGCGATGGCAAAAGAACGCCCCCTAACTGCATGTCTATCTTATGGAGGACACCTCAGCAATAGTACACGGGGGGAAGAGGGAAGGGGGAGAAAAGAGCGAGTGAGAAAAGGAAAAAGAAAAAGTTAAGGGGACACTAAACAGAAAACCAATTTTTTTTCGTACCAGTGAATTCCTGTTTCACAATACCAAAATCACCAAGCCTGCCGCGAGAGAAGCTTGGTAAGCGAGTGAACATTCAAGTTCACGGTCCAGTCGCCGTGACGTCATAGATCTTGATGACGTCCACTAGTACCTACGTAATTTCCTATAAGCATGAAGTACATTTTCCTCTGAAGGGGCAATACACTTAGCAAACAATGTTTGACAAAAGTTCGTGGAGCCAGTGTGACCGAAGTACGAACTAGACTTTTGAAATGCGTGACGTCACGTGCGGAGATTTCGGCGTGATGTTAATACAATAACCTTTCACCTTCACCTTCCCATCTATTAATCAGCTTGTGGTGGTGAAATTGCGCCACTAGAGCTTTCAGAGCATAATTAATCAGTCTAAACTGGCTGACTGTATCACTTTAGTGCCCCTTAAATTTCATAGCAAAGCCGAGCCGACATGTGTTCCAAAGGCCAATGGCATGAAGAAAGTTGAGAAAGCTCCGACGGTGCACACTTGAAAGGCGCGCTGGGACAATCCGGGAATAGCAAATGCTCCGTAGAGTCGCGGGTGAGACCGAGGTTCCCGTACGCTTTTACGAGTGAAGATCGACGGCCGCCAAAAGCTGGGCATCCCAGGAGGAGATGATCTAACATCTCTCAAGAGGCGCGACCTGAACACACGAGACTACCTATGCCGGTAAGATGGGCGTCAATAATTCCAGCAGGCCTTTATCGTGCACCTCGCTATTGTTCCTGGGAACATGTGAATGTCGGGAGGAGGAGTTGCGTGACATGTACAGCTTTTTCCCGCAACCCAATGCTCACAATTGGGCGCTTTAGGCTTGTATTTAGGTGTATAAATTGGTTTACACAGTTTACACAATCTGTTTACACATATTGCCCCGGCGTCGCACTCGCTTTAATTTTTTATAGTATATAAACGCTACTTGGATAAATTTGTTGTAATCGGTAGCTTTCTCCCTTATCTGAAGCACCACATGGCTGTCACCCATTGCGCTTATAATTTAGAGTACGCGGGTTTGATTCGCAGCAACGGCAACCAAATTTTGATGTGGTGGAATTGAGCTTAGAAGCACAGAAGCTTGCGCGAGTTCGTATGTTGCCCAGGGTTGTGAAACAAGTTGGGAGGCGCGGGGTATCCAAATTCAGTGATTGCCTGCACTGCCCAGAAGGCTCTAAGGTTGGTCAAGGTGGAAAGCAAAAGCAAGTAGGGGAACGAGTCGCACAAATCGCACTCCCGGCCCGATCTGACAAAGGTATCATCGCGTATATATAACACGCAGTCTGAATCGATTAAGTAGTGTTCCCTGGTCTCTTCTTATCGGGAATTGAAGCGGAAAAGCATGACCAGAGTACAAACAACGTGGGACCTATGCAGTCAAGTAGGCAGCGCAACACGCATACGCAAACCGATTAAGAACGGAGGAGACATTACAAAACAAATAAAAAAGAAAAAAGCCGGCAGATCCCACGCACTGTGGGAATCGTTGTAATGCGAAGCAGCCAGGGAAGGAGCAAATCATGCTTTACATAATTTACATGTCATGTTTTACATGTTAGGACCTGTCATTTATGTTCGTCATATAGTCACGTCGCGCAATACCAATTTTGGTGTATATCAAGCTAGCGAACTGGACGCAAGCGCACCATGAGCGTGGCATGTAAATGGCGTTGTAGATGACATGCAAGCAAAGATGTTCATGTTAGCACCTGCCACTTATGTTCTTTATGCAGTCATGTCAATCAATACCAAATTTGGTGTATATCATGCTAACGAAACGGCGGCGAGCGCGCCATGAGCGTGGAATGCAAGTCATGTCGCTCATGACATCTCATGATTTCCATATTACCACGTGTCATTTATGTTTGTCATACAGTCATGTCACTCAATACCAAGCTAACGAAACGGCCGTGAGTGCGCCATGAGCGTGGAATGCAGGTCATGTCGCTCATGACATGTCATGATTTCCATATTACCACTTGTCATTTATGTTCGTCATACAGTCATGTCACTCAATACCAAATTTGGTGTAGCTCAAGCTAACGAAACGGCCGCGAGCGCGCCATGAGCGTGGAATGCAAGTCATGTCGCTCATGACATGTCATGATTTCCATATTACCACTGGTCATTATGTTCTCCATAGAGTCACGTCACTCAATACCAAATTTGGTGTATCTCAAGCTAACGAAACGGCCGCGAGCGCGCCATTAGCGTGGCATGTAAATCATACTTTTCATGACAAGTTAGTCATGATTTTCGTGATATGACCAGCCATTTATGTTCGCCGTACGGTCATGTTATGCCATACCAAATTTGGTAGAAATCCCATTAACGATACGGCCAGGAGAGCACAAAGTCGTAGGCGGCTAGATAGATAGATAGATAGATAGATAGATAGATAGATAGATAGATAGATAGATAGATAGATAGATAGATAGATAGATAGATAGATAGATAGATAGATAGATAGATAGATAGATAGATAGATAGATACGCTCAATGTCGCCGAAGTTCGCTAAGAAATGCTTCGCATTTAATAATACAATAAACATTTCTCGCGCATTGCACGTGTGAAACCTTTGCGCAGATAATTGCATGCGACTGACCGGTGGCGGTTTGCTTCAGATATTCGATAGAGCGCAAAAGGAAGACAAGGGAGACATATAACCCGTAGCGCAGAACGCGGCCGCAAAAATCACAGTACACAGCTCTGCAACGCTGCGCAGCACGGGATCACGGCGTCACTCGGCGTACGCTTGTTGATGCACGAGAAACCATGTGGGTTCTGGAGAAGCGTTGCCCCATTCGCGACTGCCGCAAGAGTGTAAAGTGTGCGGAAAGGAGGAAGTCAATGGTCAAAGCAGCAACGCAGCGCGTTGCTGGATTCCCGCTCGCGCCTTTTTTTTTTTTTTTTTTTTTTTTTTTTTTTTTTCTAGTGTGTAATAGCGATATATTTGTCAAAGACTGCTTTTACCTATTGTTTATGTTCCCCTATAGCTTCAAGAAAATGCGAGATGTAATTTAAGTGTGAAATGATTGCCTGTTTATAATATACAGTTATCTCTGAAGCATATTTTCGCATTGGTTTAACTTAATCTTTCAGCGGGTACAATGAACATATAGCCTAACAGGTAAATAAAGTAGAGAATGTGTAGCTCAGCTGCATTATGTGAATGAATGCGCCGTCTTACACCAGATGCGTCGAAAAGGAATTCTAGAACATCATGGAGTGCCATTTGCAAACTTACCGCAAGTGATGTAGAAAGCGACAAATATACACCGCATAGTAGCCATGAGAAAAATTTGTTTGTAGCATTCTGTGTGTGGGCCAACCCTATAAATAAGGAGGCCTCTCCTCATGGTGAGTGGCTTGTTTTTATTCCTCAAGGGCAAATAAGAATGATAAACCCCTATTGTTTTCTGGGCATTGTTTCAGATAGTAAATATGAAACATAAATGAAACGAATCAATCAGTTTGCTATGAGGGGTAGCCTAGGTCTCTCAGTTAGGGCCCAAAAGAAGTCAGGTCGTATTCTAAACTTATTGAATCTGCATTGAGAACTTTATAGGGGGTCGAAATAGTTTCTACAATGCCACCGAATCGTAGGCGCAATTGCTCTTCGATTAAAGCATTCTTCTGTGAGGAGTTATGGTAATATTATACAATGCGAAGCATTTCTTGCCGAACCAAAGACACTTTGACCGCTTCGATCTATTTATGTATCTTTGTATCTATCTACCTAGCCGCCTACGTCTGGGTGCCTTTATGGCCGCCTCTTTAAGTTGATTTTACCAAAGTTAGCATAGGAGGACATGACTGCATGGTTATGACATCACGGATATGACGGGTTATGACATCAATAACACGACGGGCCAGTCGCGTAGCTCTTGAAACCCTTTCCCTCAGTCATGCAAGGCGCATACCTGAATACCACGGCCTAAGGGTTGCGGGTGTGCGCCAGAAGTGGTTCACAGTCTGTATAAATCAAGGAACTGTCTGAATAGCCCATGTCGCAAAAAAGGCAGTACCGGCGTCGGCGATGTTCTCAATGAGTGTTAAGCCTCTCCGAAATCAAAGAATGATTATCGCGGTTTGAGCCGGAATCGATCTCAGGTATTCTGCGTGGTAGTCAAGCATTCTACTTCAGAGCCACGTCAGTTCTTGAAACTCCATCAGAAAAAAATTAAGGCAGCTTGGCAGTAGTGGTGCTAAGCTTGAAGGAAGCGCGGAGCTGGGTGGCCTGCTTTGTTTCTCTTTATTTTACAGCGAAAACTGTTATGACATTACAACAGCCGTCTTCAGCGCCGTAGTTTTCCGCCGCCACCGCCGGTGTCTGTAACCGCTATCGCGCGAAATGAGCAAAAAATATCGTAGCTTGCACTGGAGGCGCAAACTTAAACATTACTGCAGATCCACGAAGTGATTGCTGATCATGGAGCGAAGCTCCTTGAAAGCCACTCTAGGTCATTTTATTTTAGTAAGTGCAGCGCCATTGATCGATGCGCTATCGCTGCACGGTATAAGTACGAGCGGCTTGCCAGCAATGCAGCGTGCTGTACACGGCATGTATGCGCGCTCTAGATGCAGGGCGGCGCGGCGCCGGCATAACACCTCCACGCGGATGGTATGCGCGCTGTGTGGGCTCTGCGAACAGATCTGCGCATGACGTCGTGCGCTTGCTCGGAGAGGGGTTTAGGAGCGGCGGCGCCGCAGCTCAACACCTGTGCGCGGTATGCACGCTGCATGCGCTCTACGAACTGTTTTGCGCACGACGCCATGACCTTGATCGATACGCTTGCTGAGAGAGGGTTTCGGAGCGGCGCCGCAGCTGTTCCGACCGGGACATACGACGATGACGGCTACAACGGACATCGTGCAAGCCTAAGGAGCTTCGCTCCTAAAAAGTCAGCGCTGCTTACTGCCACTTATGTATCCCTGGCTGTTGCAGTGTTGCTAAGTTTTGCAAATTCTCTCATGCTTTCTTCCTCGTTTTTTTTCTTGTTCTCCATTCTCTGTGTTTTTTTTTTGTATTTATTTCTCTGTTCATTTCTATTTAGTCATTTCTCGCACCCTCTCTATGTCTTTACCTTGCTTTTTTTTGTCTCCCTTTCTTTCTTTCTATCGCTTTTTTTCCTTCTTCTTTCGATGCTTGCGTCTCTCAATGTCTCGCTCTATTTCTTTCCGTCTTCTTATTTGATTATCTTTCTCTCTCCTTCTGTGTTTCTTTTTTTCTCTAATTCTCTTTTCTGATTCTTTCTATGCTCAGCTTTACTGTTTCCCCTCCTCGACACCATCTCACCTGCTCAGGCTCACTTTACTTTCCCACCCGCTTGCTACGCTATAGTACTAAAAAGCCGGCAGATCCCACGCACTGTGGGAATCGATGTAATGCGAAGCAGCCAGGAAGGAGCAAATCATGCTTTACATAATTTGCATGGCATCTTTTACATGTTACGACCTGTCATTTGTGTTCGTCATACAGTCACGTCGCGATATACCAATTTTGGTGTATGTCAAGCTAGTGAACTGGACGCAAGCGCACCATGAGCGTGGCATGTAAATGGCATTGCAGATGACATGCATGCCAAGATTTTCATGTTACCACCTGCCACTTATGTTCGTCATACAGTCATGTCACTCAATACCAAATTTGGTGTATATTAAGCTAACGAAACGGCCGCGAGCGCGCCACGAGCGTGGCATGCAAGTCATGTCCACATGAGAAGTCATGATTTCCATATTACCACTTGTCATTTATGTTCGTCATACAGTCATGTCACTCAATACCAAATTTGGTGTATATCAAGCTAACGAAATGGCCGCGACCGCGCGATGAGCATGAAATGCAAGTCATGTCACTCATGAAGTCATGATTTTCATATACCACTTGTCATTTATGTTCGTCATACAGTCATGTCACTCAATACCAAATTTGGTGTATATCAAGCTAACGAAACGGCCGCGAGCACGCTATGAGCGTGGAATGCAAGTCATGTCGCTCATGAAGTCATGATTTTCATATTACCACTTGTCATTTATGTTCGTCATACAGTCATGTCACTCAATACCAAATTTGGTGTATATCAAGCTAACGAAACGGCCGCGAGCGCGCCATGAGCGTGGCATGTAAATCATACTTTTCATGACAAGTTAGTCATGATTTTCATGATATGACCAGCCATTTACGTTCGTCATACAGTCATGTTACGCCATACCAAATTTGGTATAAATCCCATTAACGATACGGCCAGGGGAGCACAATGTCGTAGGCGGCTAGATAGATAGATAGATAGATAGATAGATAGATAGATAGATAGATAGATAGATAGATAGATAGATAGATAGATAGATAGATAGATAGATAGATAGATAGATAGATAGATAGATAGATAGATAGATAGATACGCTCAAAGTCGCCGAAGTTCGCTAAGAAATGCTTCGCATTTAAAATATATGATATGCTCTGCTAGCATGTCAGGATAGCCGCATGGTTAGAAAGCTCTCCTTCAGATCGAGGTACGCGGGTTGGCATCCCAACTTGTGAAAATTTTTTCCTCGAAGAATTTTGCTCGTTTACTTTCTATCACTTTCCTTCTTTCTCTCTCTGCACTCTTTCTCTCACCCATCAGGGTTATTACTGGGCACGCCGGAGAACGGAGAAATAGGCGCAGGTGTTCGGGGAGCGACGCAGAAGAGGACGAAGATAAAGAAGAGGATGTAGAGAGCACGTGCCGGTTCATGATGATGATAATTACTGTTTTCGACAGAGAACTTACGGCGAGTTCAAACCTCATTGTTAAAAAATGAAGTACGAAAAAGAAAAAAAGACACCCGGAATCGGATGGCACATTAAGTTCGACCTGCGTGGCAGTTGAGTATTCTATCACAGAGCCACGCCGGTGCTTGAAACTTCTTTGCAAAAAGATCTTATTCAAGCGTCATTTCGGGCAAGGAATCGCGTTCTCATGTGTGTTATTGCGTGGTAGAATGGCAAGTTAACATCCGAGCGTTACACAATGCGCATCGCGCAACGAGTGGGTTGTTTAAAGCTTCTGACTCAGTGCAAAGGGTTCAGCCATAATTCTCCATCGTCATTAGCCCCAGCTTCAGAAATGTGTACATAATTTGTATACGGACGTGTATCGGGTGCCTCCTTCCGCTGCAGAATGACGAATAATAACATAGTGGGTGCTCCCCTACTTCACAAAAATTATGACGATTTATGGTGTAGTGGACACCTTACAAGTGTACTTCCAGTAGTTGCCTTAAGAGAGTTTACAACGGGGTCTAAAAAAATCACACCATATCCACGAAGTGAATGATGATGAGTGGGTGAAGCTCGATCGTTTTCATCCATGGCAGAAAGAAAATGTGTGGTCTGGAACGCGCTTATACTTCATGGTCATCAGCGTCATCGTTATCACGTGTAGTGGGTACAATCCACTATACTGGAACGCGCTTATACTTCATCTTTATCACGTGTAGTGGGTACATTCCACTATACCGGAACGCACTTATACTTCATCGTTATCACGTGTAGTGGGTACATTCCACTATACTGCGTCATCGTCATCTTTATCACGTGGAGTGGGTACGTTCCACTACACGTGGCTATTTACCTAGTACCTACCTACCTACTACTACTACGACAACTACAGAGGAGGGACAGACCCACACCCTAAGGAGCTGCGCACCTAAAACGCCGTCCTTCAAACTTTCGCTTTCAGTAGGCTGTGGGTGTCTGGCAGGCCTGGCGGTTTCTCTCTTCCTCTTTTTTTAACAGCGAAGCTGTTTAAGCTAGCCGTAATGTGTTCAACCCTATCTCGAAAAATAAACGTAGATGTGCCACGGATATTGGCTAAATCCCATTTCTCGTCCACTAAAGATGAAGACAACAATCAGCCGAACAAATCGGTGTGCGCCACACAACTTTGTGCGGCCAATCAGAAAAACTGTCATCATAAACGGGTATGTGCCACAGAAAGTAGGCAAATCTCACTGCTCACCACTGGTCCACAAAAAGAAGGCAATAGTGAGCCGAACTACAGGGAACAGGAAAGGCAACGACGACGTGCCCGTAGATCTAAGAGAGGTGCGAACGCTTGGTTTTAGCGCGACTTTGTCCTTCACTTTACCTCACATGGGAATCACGAAACGCTTCAAACAGCGCATCGGAAATCGTCTACTGCCGCTGAGATGACCGGTGTCCCACAGGCTACCCGCTACATTTTACAGCAAAGTGCTGCGAAGTGGACATTATTTTGCGACTCCAAGCCGGCACTTCAACTAATAAGCAATTATATGAAGCAAGGAACCGCATACAGTCCTCTAGTGTACGACATAATGAACAAGTTAACTGAGGCGTCCCAATCTGGACATACCGCTGCATTACAGTGGATTCCTAGTCACTGTGGCATAGCTGGGAATTAACAAGCTGACGCAGAAGCGAAAATGGCGCACACTAGCGGCGAAGTCATATCGATTCACTTTTCCCGATATGACATCAACGTCTTGCTGTCTAAGGCTATAAAAACATCTTTGACACGACTATGGAATGACCCTGATTATCGACACGTGCGCCTTTACAGACATGACTCTGGTCGTGCTTTTCGTCTTCCGTGCCGACTAAGCAGAGACCAGGAAACACTACTACATATAATGCGGCTGGGCGTTGCATATACACGACGATACCTTTGCAAGATTGGACAGGAGCAAAACCCTAACTGCATTGTGTCTCACACGTTAGAGACTATTAATCACACGCTGTGCGTGTGCCCTCAATACGGGACCGAAAGACAGTCACTAAAGCGCCTCATATATCGTGTCGAGTGCCGACCTTTTTCGGAGGAGAAGCTTTTGGGAGCTCCGAAACGTGTAGATAACGCCCAACGCAGCTTAAAGTGCTTGTTCAGATTTCTGAGCGAGGCAGGCTTAGATGCTCGTCTTTAGAGCGTGTGATGATGTAGCTAATGTATAGAGACTTTCGTGCGTCTCCTACCCCGCACAGGGCAGTGTGGGCAGTTACTCATTGTGCCATATCATAGTCACCTCTCATCATGCCTCCCTCTATCTCTTTCTTTCCTTTATCCATTTTACCCCCGTGAGGAGTAGCAGGCCAGGAACCCGCTTTCCAGGTCGACCTCTCCTCCTTCTTCCCATTAAACATCTTCTTCTTCTGATTGTCTGCTTTGATAACCACGTCGTGCCTGTCTCTGTATGAGAGGTGCGAACGCCTCGGTTCAGCGCTAGTTGCTCTTACTGGAGTTTGGAGATCAGTGTCGTGTGTTTGACCATGTGGTTTAACTCGAACCTATCCTCGCTGAGAATCAACGTAGAAACAACCCCGCATCACCGAGCTAAAGTCTATGAGCGACCTAAAAGCAATCTAGAAACAACTGTCATCACTAGAGACCGGATTATAGGCAAATGCCTATTTTTTTCCTTGCGTTCCTATCGTGCCACTTTGATATATGAGCATGAATTAGGGGTAAAGGAGGGCTTTTATAGTGTTTTTATAGTGCCTATAAATGCCTATTTTTGGGGTTTGTGCCTAAATGTCTATAAGTACCCATAAATGCCTATTTTCAAAATTGGTGCCTATATAAACGCTATTTAGCCTCAAATTTTGCTTTCGAGTACAGTTTGAGAGCGTAATTCATGTTACCGGGCAAAATTGACGTTTCGGAACTTTATGGGGTGCAAAGACCTACTTCCCTAGTTCAACAAACATCCGGGAAGCAACCGGTAGCAGCTGTGAAATGGGACGCGTCGGCCACCTTACCCCACCGCACTGACATGGCGCGAGTGGTTGGAGCAGGGGAGAGGAAAGACGCTATTTCTGCGACCCTAAATGGGAGCACGTCCCAGCGTGTACAGTGGAATGGGGAGAGGAAAATAAAGGCTTGAAGAGGAGAGGGGAAGAAGAGGAGAGTGGCGTCTATGGCCGGGGACGTGGCGCGCGGCTTTTACCGCCGGTTTTCCAGTCCAGTGTTCCCATGGAATTGAAGCACCTCCTTGAAGACTTGGGCGTGGTGGGGGGCAGAAAACGGTAGGTGCCTGCGGGCAGCAGCAGGAATATGGAGAGCGAATGCGAAACCATGGAGTGCAGTCAGGGGAAAGTAGAAAGTAGATAAAAAAAATCAGATGTGCAGATGGATTTTGTTTAGTTTGTAATTTACTCTTTGAGGGCGCTTCACCAGGTCACATGAGAAATTTTAGTCAGATACTGTTAGTGTTCGCGTGCCCAATGAAGAGCTTTGTACCACAACAACTTTTTAATTGGTTCATTACGAGCCGCGAAAGCATGATGCCGGTAGGTGAGCTTGAAACCTTTGCCACTCGCAAGCCAAATTCCTTCCCTGCCCTCTTCGGTATCAGAGAAACTCGGAGCCGGAAGATCACACGACGTTGATGCATCAACACGCCATGCGCACGCAAGATTACATTGTATGCCCATGACATGCCCAAGCCAGGTCGTGCGCACAAGCGGTGTTGTATCGTTTCGGCGTTCGCTCTATAGTGTACTGCCTGTTTCTGTGGGATGGATCCCTCTATGCGTTTCGAGAGGCTGGCATGGATCCTGTATCCTTACCACGACACAGCGCTTCGCACAGATGGAACTGCTGTACGGGACGATGCACCAAAAACATGCTAAGCGTTGTCAGGGCTGGCGCTGGCACGACGCGGTAACGACGAGAACACGAACACAAAAGAAATATAGGCAGCTAAGTCTCGCATCGCTCTCGATTCAAAGAAAAAACTAAAGAAAAACGCACACACATTCCGTTTGTATGTTTTAGTATTTCTATTAACTTTCATTTAAAGCAACAGATTGCACAAATTACACATGTAGCCACGAATAATTCTCGTAGTTTCATGTACTACTGTGACATACACAGGACCATTCCTTGTTGAACTTCACCTCCCCCCACATTGTTGCGCGCGCCCGTGAGATAAAGGGCACGAGGCATTCAGTCTGACACTTCACCTCCTTCCGGGGAGCGTAGCGTTGCAAATCTTGGCAGACGTGATCGTTAGCGCAGTGCATGCATTACACTCCTAGCTCGAAATGGTCAAACCTGGCAAGGGGCCCTTTATGGTGTTCACACAAAGAGGAGAAATTGACCCTGCGCTATTAGACCCGACCAATACGAGGCTAACAGACCCTTCTGGCCTTTTAGCGGTCTGGCTAATCCTGTGCTGGCCTTCCCAGCCATGCCGAAAAGAAGCAGACCCAGGAGCGTGTTTATTCGATGGCGGACACTTAACTTACCATTCTGGACAATAAAAGGAGCGACCGTGTTCTGGAAACCGTGCCCGAAAAGGCGCCATTGCATGGCTATGTTAAATCATTAACTCTTTTCTAAAATCATAAAATATAACATTTGTTTGCTTTCCTGTCGTAGACCAGGTCGCGCACGTCCTCATTCGAAAATCAGAGTTTTTGTAAAAATTTATTCTGCCTATATTTACGATTTTGGGGGCCTAAAACTGTGTTTTTCTTGCCTATTTCTGGCGCCTAAAACACGATTTTTGTGCCTAAAAATCCGGCCTCTAGTCATCACCTATCTAAGGCCCAGAAACAACCTTGAAGCAACCACATTAGTCTTCAGAATCGTGAAGTTTCCCTGTTTTATGGCTTTTGCGGCTTAGTGCTTAGCGCAAGCGTCGCGAATTCTTTTTTTCCTCTGTCTGTCTTTCTCTGTATTTTCTATCTTATTTTTGTCTCTGTTTATTTCTACTGATTTTCTCTCTACCTATTTCTTTCTGTTTCGCGCTCTGTATACCTTTCTTTCTCTTTCTTCCCTTTCTCTCTCTCTCTCTGTACTTCTCGCTCCCTCTTTTTTTCTGTGTCTTTTTCTCGTTGTTTTTCTCTTTCTGTCTTCCTCTCTTTTCCCTGTCTCTTTTGTGTCCGTTTCTTTCTATATCTTTTCTCTCTGTCTACTTCTTTATCTTTCTTTCTATCATTTCGTGTCTTTCATTCCTATCTTTCTCTTTATTTTTCTCTTCCTCTTTCTTCTAATCGCTGTCGTTCTCTCTCTGTACTCGTTTCCTCGCCCATCGCAGTTACTGCATCCCAAGCCGGACAAATTGGCGCACGTGTTCTGGGAGCGCAGCAGAAGATGAAGCACAGGACGAAGCGAGCGCGGGCCGGTTCATGATGATGATAGTTTTCTGTTCACTCTCCGTGGACTAAAAGTGAGCTTAAATAACTATGATGTTGAAAAAACTGACACAGGCGCCAGGCAGTGCAACAACAATTGTCGTTAGTGTTGGCCATGCGCCTCTATAACAATGTAATATGCATCCCATGTGTACACCTACGACTCAGTAATCTACAGTCACGCGTCGCTCTACACAGAACAAATACGCCAGTGACATATGTGCATCATCCCACCAGAGTGTACTATCGTTTCAATAAAGGTGACGTTCGTGCTCTAAGGTGAATGTTGATGGTACGTCGAAGCATAAGTTACCCTTTAGTTGTAAGTCTATCTACGAGTCTTGGAAACCTATGTTCGCGCATAACTGCTCAAAATACACAGTGACTCCTATCCACCTCGTTACGCAAGGCTTAAATAAAAATGTACGTGGCATAGGCTGCTCGCTGACTGCTTCGCATCAAAGTTATTCGACTAATACGTGGGATGTGCCGAATTTTTTTTCTTCTGCTAAAAAGTCGTTTCCGTATGTGCTTACTTGTGTCTCGCTCAGTTTTGCTGTATGTATGCGCTACAATCCTTGTGGTGGATATTTATTATCTAGTCCATCAATCTACCTTCCTTGAAGCATTTGTAACCCTGATACTGTCGCCTTTGATTCCCTGTCACTTTTCGGCGCGTGTGCTTGAGCTGCTTCTTCGACTCCTACTGTACCTTCTGTATCTGGAACTTCTCGCTGTCGTCTGAAGTTGGCCAGCACTGCACCAATAGTTCAGATTTCTCCGGTGCCCTTAATACTCCACAACACTGAAAGTAGTGCTACGTTCTATCGATAAGTTCTGGAAATGCTTCTTGTGGCCATTCCGCCGACAATGCTGGTGCCGAGATGGTGAAGGTAACTGTTTACGGTGCATGTCCAGTTGCGTCTCTGCTTTTGGGTTAGCTACCCTATTGCAAAACCCAGCGCCGCTGGGTACCAGCGTCCAGTGCCATGCCGGATTATGGGCCCAGTATCGCGCTGGATACTGGGACGCTGGAGCGGCATTTTACTGGGAGGCGCTGGTACTCCCGCGCAATACGGCTCTACAGCGTTGAAATAGCGGTGCATATGTGCCATAAACAAATATATTAGTGAAAGAAGTGATATAGAACGCATTAACGCAATAAAAAAAATAAAGAAAGCCATATGAAAAAAAAAAAAACGTATCCATCAGGAGGATTCGAACTTGCCACCTCCCGATTCCGACCTGAGTGTTCTACCCACTGCGCCACGCCGGAAGATGCTTTGCTGTACGTAAAACAACTATTTAACCAACAAATACACGGTTCGGCTTCATGTTTACATGTCGCACAGTCACGATAGACGCGATCTTCCTTTCCAAATAACAACTGCGTCTTTATTAGACACAAACGAACGGCGGCCGGTACCGAATGACATGCCGATAATGGCACGAGCGCTAAGTTTCTTTAAGAATTCACATGTTAACTACGAAAAATATGAAATACACCTAGAGCAGGCACTGTTTGCTGGCTGTTACCGCCGATTTTTTTAATAGCCGTTTCTCGCTCTTGCTGCTGGTCAACATTTACAGATGTTTTATGATGACTAGTTAGATAAACAGGTGCGTACATGAAGTTTTGAGTTGTCTTATCGCGCAAGCGACGATACGCCAGTACAGCGGGCGTGCCAGTGTACAGATTTGCAGTTCTATCGATACCTATAACTAAGAAACCGCTCAACTAAATACAAATACAATGCGCTAAAGGAATGCGCCACTATGTTGGTTCACTAAGGCGTACCAAATTACCGACTGACAATTATGCGTTCTCACATAAGAGTCACGAGAAATACCGGTAGCGCGGCCGGCAGCTTTCGGTTTCAGCTTGTGTGCGTTGCTGAAAGCGCGTCGCTTCGATGGTCATCGCTCCTTGTGCGGACACCTTACACAAGGAAAAATGGTTGATTTAGGTTAACGAATGTCC
>JALIZH010017414.1:0-17163 GCA_030522465.1 Rhipicephalus appendiculatus
ATTCTTATTTGTTGCTATCGGATTTATTGCTTCGTCCTAGCGGCGAAACTGTGACTTTTTATTATTATTATTATTATTATTATTATTATTATTATTATTATTATTATTATTATTATTATTATTATTATTATTATAGTTACGACCGTACGCACGATTGAAATGTGCGCGCAGCGGCGAGTTAGGGCAACGACGAGGTGACATCCGGAGGGCAAAAACTCATGTCGCTCTACTTCCGGAAGATGCCTGTACCGAGGGGTCTGTTTGATGCGATTATGTTGTGCTATCTCGTATGGGTGACCTCAAGGAAGTGATCACGTCAGTCCGCAATTATAATATTTTTGAGGGCTTCCGCAATATCTAACGGACAAACAGAGAAAAGATGCCGTCCCAAAGTGCGAGCCTCTTATTTACTTCCTCTTCCTCCTCATGTGTTTTGCCTTTCGCGGGATTTTCTAACCCTCGGCCTCGCTCCCATGTTTCCGGTGCGTCTTTTTCGACCAGTGTGGCCGCCGAAAACGCCTCCGATTGCGGTGCGCTCGACTAGGCAGGCTTCGAGGAAATGTGACCTTCTGACGAATCACCCATTGTTGATGGCCAAATATCCTTCAATCCGTGACATCACTCAAAGGCGACGGTTCCCCTGTGTCCATTGGGCGAAAGTGCGAATTTTCATGAAGGCGCAAATGTGCACATGTGATCACTAGCGCGTCTGATAGACTTCCGTCGAGATCAAACACAAACAATGCTTCTAAAACAATGAGATACCCTTTTTAAAGCACCCATTAAAAATGTCGATTAATCGATTAAAACATCACATCGAAAGCAATTATTCGATTAAAGGCTAAATTGACGAACTATTAACGATTAATCGATTAAAAATTTTAATCGACCATCCCTTACGTTGCCCAGATGATGGCAAGGCACTCCTTTTCTTAATGGAATGCTTTGTTGGGCGCGTTGGTTCATTATGGAAAAGATTTGAGCGCAAAAAAGGACGGGACACAAGACAAGAAGACGACTACATGAGCGCTCTCTAACGACATAAAGTGTTCCACGCTAATGCCTGCTCTGTTCTGAAATAGTACGTCCCCATTGTTTTCGATACACTCCCTAACGGCAACAAACATCTCTTTATGTGGAATAGAATAAAAGAGGTCTTCCACATCAACAGAGAAGAAAAAACCCACCGAATCATTGTCACGTACAAATTCAATCACATCAAAGGAATTTTTCGTAGCAAAACGGTCATCAATAGATAAGCTAATTAAACACTTCAGAAGGTACCGGCTAAGGTACAACTGCCAGGATCCCTTCTCGCTAACAATGAATCAAAGGGTATTGCGTCTTTGTGGGTCTTCGCAGTAAAAAATATAGACAGACATTTACCTTTACATGCAGAAATGTTCTTTGCCAGTCTGCTCAGTTCAAGCTGGTTGCACCTTTCCACAGCTGCAGTTTTGGTCTTTGCTAAGCTGGTTTTCACTGGAACGAAGTTCTTTGACAAAGCTATGGCTGCTTTTTTCTTTGAAACAGTCAGACGAGAGGACAACGAAATTTCCTTCCTTGTCAGACTGAAGCAGACACATGCTGCTTTCTCTGAAGAAGTCAACTAGTCGGGCTGTGGGCACCTTGGTCCGTTGGGCAGGCTTCTTCAAGGTAGCAGTCGAAATACTGTCGACACCCTCCAGTAGACACGGTTCCTGCTGTTCCTTGTCAGTCTTCTCGGCAACTCTTCTGTTCATAGCGAGCAGCACATGCGCAGGAACGTTGGGTTCAATGGAATACTTTGGTCCCATTTTCAAAACGCCCATAAACTCAGGTGGAACATGTACGTCACCGATGATGACCGGGTCTAACAGAGCAGGCATTAGCGTGGAACACTTTATGGCGTTGTTAGAGAGCGCTCGTGTAGTTGTCTTCTTGTCTTGTGTCCCGTCCTTTTTTGCGCTCAAATGTTTTCCACTCCTTTTCTGTTGTGGAGTAGTTGGCTTCTGCCTTAGATAGCGACCGCCTAGCATAACTGACAACCCCTTTCCACCCCGTCAGTTCTCTGGACAAGAACGGCGCCGAGTCCCACGCTGCTTGCGTTGGTGTGGATTTCCGTGTCGGCGTGTTCGTCGAAATGCTCAAGTATTGGAGGCGTCTGCAGGCGTCGTTTCAGTTGTTGAAATGCCTCAACCTCTGCCGTTTCCCATCTGAATTCCACGACGGCCTTCGTGAGCTCAGTTAGTGGCTCGACAATGCGCGAAATTTCCTTGACGAAGCGTTTGTAATAGGCGCGCAAACCAAGAAATTGGCGTGCGGCCTTTTTGTCGGTGGGCGGCGCGAAGGCAGCGATGACAGCTGTTTCCCGTGGGTCAGGAGGCACTGCAGATATGCTGGTGACATGGCCCAAGAACATAAGTTCCTCGTACGCGAAGCGGCACTTTTCTGGCTTCAGGGTGAGTCCGGAGGTCTTGATTGCTTGAAGTACAGCTTGATGACGCCGGAGATGTTCGTCGAAGTATGAAGAAAACACAACGACATTGTCCAAGTACACAAGGCAAGTCGGCCACTTTAAGCCTGCCATTACGGTATCCATAACACTTTGGAACGTTGCAGGCGCCGAGCAAAGACCGAAGGACATTACATGGAACTCGAAGAGGCCGTCTGGTGTGATAAAGGCAGTCTTCTCTTAGTCTCTCTCGTCGACCTCGATTTGCCAATAGCCGGTTTTGAGGTCCATCGACGAAAAGTACTTCGCGCTGTGTAGTCGATCCAGGGCGTCGTCTATACGTCGGAAAGGATACACGTCCTTTTTCATGATTTTGTTCAGGGGGCCATAATCGACGCAGAAACGTAGGGTTCCGTCCTTCTTGACTAAAACCACGGGTGACACCCAAGGACTCTTGGAAGGCTGGATGATGTCATCACGTAGCATTTCGTCGACTTGCGTTATCGCCCCACGTTCTCGCGTCGTAACTCGGTACGGGCTCTGACTGAGTGGTCTTGCATTTTCCTCTGTTATTATGCGATGCTTTGCGACTGGGGCCTGCCTGATACTTGACGACGACGAAAAGCAGACCTTGAATTGTAGAAGCAGAGATTTTGGCTCGTCTTGCTTGCACTTCGCAACGCTCGGTTTGACGTCGATGCTTGGTTTAGGAGCTTGGTTTGTTGGAGTCGGATCGGTAGATTCGCTGAGGGTGAAAGCACTGGTGGCTTCCACAATTTCCTTGATGTAAGCGACTGTCATGTGTTGCTCACGTGTTTGTACTCATTGCTGGAGTTCTTGAGCATAACTTTTGCTTTCCCCACTGTTATAATGAAGACGCCGATGTTCGAAAACCGTTTATTGCATCAGATGCCGTTCGATTGAGGATGATAAGGCGGAGTAAGAGTATGCTTAACGCCGTTCGCATGCAAGAAATCCTCGAACTCTTTTGCTCGGAACTGTGGCCCATTGTCCGTAACTATCTCACGAGGCAACCCGTAGCTTGCAAACAGTGACCTTACAGTTTCGACAGTCTTTTGCGCAGTAGTTGAAGTCATTATTTTTACATCTACCCACTTAGAGTGTGAATCGACTGCGACCAGATCTTGTTTTCATCTTGTTTTCTTTTTCTGCGAAGTCAAGGTGCACTCGCTCCCAACTGTTAGTACACCATCTCCATGGGGTCAGTGGCGCTGGCTGGCCTGCTGGTCTTACACTCTGACAGATGTGACATTGTTTTACCGATTGTTCGAGGCAACTATCAATTCCGGGCCACCATACCATTGATCTTGCCAAGGCCTTCATTTTACTGATACCTATGTGTTGTTCATGTAGCAACGACAGTACTTCCTCCTGAAGAACACGGGGTATAACGACTCGGTTCTCCCAAATTAAGCAGTCCTCATCTACCGAAAGTTCAAACCGCCTCAAAAAGAAAGGTTGATACTGCACATCCACAGATGACGGCCAGCCATGCCATGTCATTTCACGTACAGCGCTCAAAACAGAGTCTTTAGACGTTTCCCGTGCGATGTCCTTCGTTGTTAAGGGCAATTCTCGGACCGGGGAAAAGTAAAAAATCTTATCTACATCATCAGTGTTTTCAGACAATGGCAGACGTGACAACCCGTCAGCATTGCTAATCCTTGCCCCTGACTTGTGTAAAATGCGGAAGCGGTAGTTCGACAGAAAAAATGGCCCAGCGGTGGATTCTCGCCGCTGCCACAGCAGTGCTGTGGTGTTTTGCTATAAATATTACCGTGAGTGGCTGGTGATCAGTGATAACAACGAAGCTGCGGCCATAAAGATACTTGTGAAATTTCTTTATGCCGAAAATGATGGCGAGTGCTTCTTTTTCGATGTGTGAATAGTTCCTTTCTGCTTGTGACATTGATCTGGAAGCGAATGCGACTGGACGTTCAACGCCATGCACAACGTGCGATAACACTGCGCCCAGCCCGTAAGCAGAAGCATCACATGTGAGCTGTATTTCTTTTTTTACGTCATACAGCTCCAACACTGTTTCTTTAGTTAGCAACTGCTTAAACCGCGTGAAACACTCATCACACTGACGCGACCATTGCCATATGCTTCCTTTGCGTAGAAGCTGGTGAAGCGGTTCTAGTTGTCCAGCCAAATTGGGCAAAAATTTTGCATAGAAATTTACTAAGCCCAGAAATGCCCTCAACTGGGTCACATTGCTTGGTTTCGGTGCTTCGAGGATCGCTTTCACTTTGTCCGCTGTGGGATGCAGACCGTTTTGGTCTATCTCGTGCCCCAAGTACTGCACTCTTTCTTGAAAGAAAACGCATTTCGCCACATTTACTCGGATTCCATGTTTACACAGAGCATTTAGAACTTCCTTCGTTCGACTGTAGCACTCTGTTAGGGTTTTTCCAGCAACAAGTACATCGTCCAAGTAACAGGCTGTGCCAGGTATGCCTTGCAAAACCTGATCCATGACTGCCTGAAACATTGCAGGTGCACTCGCAACGCCGTACGGCAACCGCCGGTATCTAAAGAGACCCATGTGTGTGTTAACCGTCAGAAGTTCTTCAGCATGCTCATCTAACTCCAGCTGTAAATAAGCTTTGGCCAAGTCTAACACAGTGAACACGGTTCCTCCGACCAGGGACGCAAAAATGTCCTCTGGAAGAGGTAAGGGATAGTGATCTACATCAATGGACTTGTTCACACTGACTCTATAGTCCCCACATATCCTTATTTCTTGGCCATTTTTCTTGGGCACAATAACTAGCGGCGTTGCCCAGGTGCTGTGCCGCACCCGGTAAATTACCCCAGCCTTCTCTAGCTCCACCAGTTCTTTTTCGACTTGTTCTCGTAAAGCATACGGTACTGGCCTGGCTTTACAGAAAACTGGAGTTGCATTCTCTTTTGTGCGAATGCTACCCCTGTATCCCTTTATAGCCCCGTACCCTGCTTGAAAAACATGAGCGTACTGTTGTTTTAATTATTCTACACCTTCTAGAGCCTTTATGGGCGCGACTGCTTTACCTTAAGCGCAACCTCGTGAAGTTTCTGCAGGGCATCAGATAAGTTCACTTTTATCTTTGCGAGCCAGTCACGCCCGAGAAGCACCGGCATGCGCACACCTTCTTCGTACTTGGCAATGACAAGTGGTAGGCGGTGACTTTGCTTCCCGCACCTGACATCGACTTGCGCAACACCCCTTACACTGATTGCGGTGTCATTGTAGACTCCGAGTTTTATGTCCTCACTGTTGTACGATAGGCCAGGAAAGTTTTTTGCAAAGTCTTTTTCAGACATAATTGTAACGGCAGCCCCCGTATCCAGCTCCATCGGTACTTCGTGACCATTTATGATTACTTTTACAACTAAGGGAGGCGGGCTGCCTGCTTTGTTCGTTTGGCATATAGTAAGCTAATCCTGCTCTGCTGCCGGTACTTCTACCGCGTGCACAACTCGCGTTTTGCACATTTTTTGCGACATGACCAAGTTTAGAGCACTTAAAACAGGCACTTTTCAAAAATGGGCACATTGTAGGAGTGTGTTGCCCACCACACCTATGACAAACTACTGCAGTTTTCCGCGTATAGTATTTTTTTCAGGTACCTTGCTTGTTGCAGTAGGCTTCCTTTGGTTTCCTTGCCAATAGAGTTCAGCGTTGCTGGCTCCAGCGTTGTCGGACAGCATGTCTTGGGTGTCCTTCTGTGCAGCTTCCATGGCGGTGGCTACCTTGCACACCCGGTCCCAGGTGACCTCGTCGTCGGGCAACGCGAGCAGGCGGCACCGGATGGTGTCGCTTCGTAGTCCAGCAATGAGGCGGTCACGTAGCGCTTCTTCTAGAAACGTTCCAAACGAGCATGTCGTGGCGAGCTTCTTCAATTCCACGAGAAACTGCGCAATGGTTTCATTTGACTCCTGGTTCCGTCGGTAGAAGTGGTATCGCTCGGTGACCACGGACCGCTTTGGGGCGTAGTGCTGTTGTAGCGCCTTCTTGGCATCTTCGTACTTCACTTCGGTGGGCGTTTTCGGCAGCAGTAAGCTACGCAGTGTCACGTAGGCCTTCTCTCCTATAATAGTCAGGAAAATTTCAAGCTTTTTTCCGGCGTCTATTCCATTTGCTTTCGCAAATAACTCGAACCTTTCAAGGTAGACGTCGATGTTACCCGAGTCCGGACAGAACTCCGGCAGTTTTCCGAAAGTGGTGGCCATAGCTTCTGTGCCGCTTCATCCCATCCTCGTCGCCAATGTTATAATGAAGACGCCGATGTTCGAAAACCGTTTATTGCATCAGATGGCAGGAACACTACTGGCTCGACACAGCCGAGTCGCCGCGCTTTTAACAGGATAACAGCGTCAACAAAGGATGCGTGCGCATGCTCTACGCACTGAACAACAAAAGACAGATAACATCACAGACACGTTTCTCGCGATTACAACACCCACAGCCAGCTTGGCGATTCCTCTTGCGACGCAAATATCGCAGCTTCACCAACAGGTGCTGATTGCCTTCAACGACGCCTTCGAAGTGTTCTGATTTCGGAGTGCCGACGGGAATGATAACGCTTGAGCGAGGCGGAATGGTGACTTGTTCTTCCAGCACATTCAAGGCGTGGTTTCTGGGCGGCGTCCACGGGGGGTAGGGCTTTTTTGTGTGGATAGTGTTATGGATTTTGTTCTCAGGAAGGTGACTGAACCATGAAGGCTTAAGAAGTCCCTGCCAAGGATGATATCTCTCGAGCAACGCTGTAGGAGTACAAAGCTTGCGGGATAAATCCGGTTGTTAATGGCGACTTTGGCTGTACAGATTCCCGCCGGCGTTACTAGGTGACCTCCAGCTGTCCGGATTTCGAGACCTCCCCAAGGAGTCCTCACTTTCTTCAACTTCGCGGCGAACGTCTCACTAATGACGGAGTGGGCTCCGGTGTCGACGAGAGCTGTGACGCTGTGGCCGTCGATGAGGACGTCGAGGTCGCTAGTTCGTCGCCTGGCGTTGCGCTTGGGTCGTGGCGTCGGATCACGGCTACGACGGTTTGTACCACTGCTTCGACGTTGCGTCGTCAGGTCTTCTGGTCGCGAAGTTTCGACCTCAGAGCTCTCTACGGATTGCTGCGTGTTCTTCAGGTTTCGTCGTGGCGTCGTCGTCGGCGGAGAGTCTTCGTTAGTTCGTCGTGCAGCAACCGCACCTCCATTGGTTGCTGCCCTTAGTTTTCCGGATATGGGCTCACGGAACGGCTCCGGTTGGGGCTGCTGTACTGCTCTCGTCGCTGAGGGGACCGGTGGGGTCCAGGTGATGGCGAACGCGATGACCGTCGAGGTGCCTGTTCAGTGCCGGTCAACTAGGCGATGTCGCGTGGCCGCTCGCCGTGCTGTGGAGGCGAGGCGTTGACGCGAAGCCGCGTAGGCCCATTTGGCGGTACTGGCAGCGGTGGTATGTGTGGCCGGCTTTTCCACAGTGGTAGCACAGCGGGCGGGTTTAGGGGCACGCCAAACGTCGGCCCTCCTCGGAGCGTAGCGCTGGCCGGTTGGAGGGTGGTATGGCGTCGATGGTGGTGGAGGCGGAGTCTGTCGGCGGAACTATTGTGGTGTAGCGTCATGACGCGGCCTTTGAGGAGCGTTGCGGCGGTCTGCAGCGGCGTAGCTCATAGCTTCCGGCTGAGGCTGTGGTGCTTCGGGTATTCCGAGTGACTGGCGAACTTCCTCGCGGACAAAGTCTGCGATCGAATCCATTTGAGGTTGTGGCGAAGGTAACAGCCTGCGCAGCTCCTCCCGCACGATCGCTCGGATAGTCTCGCGCAAGTCGTCGGATTGAAATGACTGAACCTCGCCGTTGTTCGTCGTCGGAATGCGGCAGTTGTACTGCCTCGTACGCATTTCGAGGGCCTTTTCAATCGCCGTGGCCTCTGAGACGAATTCCATGACCGTCTTGGGTGGGTTGCGTACAAGAACGGCGAACAGTTTCTGCTTAACTCTCCGCATCAGGAAGTGAAGCTTCTTTTTCCTCAGACATAGCGGGGTCAGCATGACGAAACAGGCGCGTCACTTCTTCGGTGTACATCCTGACGTTCTCATTTGGGAGCTGTACACGGCTCTCTAGCAAGGTTTCGGCTCTTTCCTTCCGGACAACGCTTGTGAAGGTCTCCAGAAATGCGGCACGAAAAAGGTCCCAGGTCGGGAGTGTGGCTTCTCGGTTCTCGAACCATGTCGGAGCGGAATCTTGCAAAGCAAAATAAACGTGCCGCGATTTGTCATCATTGCTCCAGTTCTTGAAAATAGCGACGCGGTCAAACCGTTCAAGCCAGTTCTCCGGGTCTTCCAGTGATGAACCACGGAAATTTGGCGGCTCCTTGGGTTGCCAGAGCAGGATCGGTGCAGGCGGCACAGGGGTGGTCATCGTCTCTGCAGTAGTGCTCGTGGCCTTGGTCTTCTGATTCTGATCGCGTAGAGGCCCGTGCTCTGGAGGTATCCTAACAGTGTTTCTTGGGCGAGTTGGAAATTCATGCTTGGAAGGGTAGCGCTAGTGGACATGGACTGAAGTAAGGCTGACATGTGTGTCTGTGTGCCGTCCTTAAGTCCATGTCCACTAGCGCTACCCTTCCACACTCTGGAGGTAGCGCTCGCTGCCTGCGGCTAGCTCGCTGATCGAGGTTGGCGTCGATGTCTTCTTCACGATGTGGGCTTGGGTCACGCCAGGAGGGGGGGGCGTTCGGTACATGGACCAGAAAGCACCTCCACCAGACGTGACGTGGTCGTGACGTCGACGAAGGCGACAGTCGGCCTGTCAAAGAAGAAACTCTTTATTTGGCCCAAATTGTGGCCGGGAAACTGAAGGTCAGACTACAGCACTACACACAGGCACTGATAGCGGTGAACAGAGCGTCGGCCGCCGATAATATCATCATCGTTGGAGCGGGCTGGCTTTTATACATCACGCGTTGAACATGCTAGCCTTATCACTAGTCGTCCCGCAAGCTCTGGAATAATCTTGAGTGTTCACGTGCTGTGCGCAATGTTAAGAAAACGATCTACTACAAACGTGAAGCTTCTCGAACACTCAGGCGCGGTCTGCGCCGAGCATTGCTCACAGTCTTTGTGGCTTTAAACAGAGAACATAAAAATAACACACGTGGCAATATGCAGGACATGTACGGCCTGACTTGCATCCCACGCTCATGGTGCGCTCGAGGCCGTTTCGCTAGCTTGACATGTACCAAATTTCTTATGGCGGGCAGGGACTGAATAACCAACATATACACTCTTAGTCAAATGCTGGCTGGAATACACGCCTGCAAGCAGGAAATCCAGTCACATTATGGCCGTATCCAGTCAGTTCATTACGTTGCTCCGTAGCCATGTCCCAGAGGAAGCGGCCCTATTCTAAGTGGCCTTCAGAATAGCCATGGCGATGGTTAGGCGGGGTTTTAAGTCAACATTTTCCTGGCTAGGTACGACCTGCGATTACGCGTGACAGCCCTGTAGGTGGTCGGTCTGTAGGCGGCCCTGACGCGGTTGCGAGAAAAAAAATGTTGATGCTATCAACCATTTTGTCGCCAGTTTGGCGGTTGTCATTACCACTACGGGTAATTTCAAGATGAACACTATCACAATCATCCACATCTGCGACAACATGCATATTACACACAGCACTGGAATCGAACACGGGACGACGTGCATTGAAAGCAGACACCTTACCCATTGCACCACAGCGCCACCGCATGACTGCTCATTTTTTTCGCGGGTTTATATATCTACCATGTCCTTTGAAAACAGTCGGCGCAACGTTGAACTTCTGTTTTTGTGCCATGTGGATTTGTTTGAGCGTGCACTAGTTCAGCAAATCATTTGCGGGGCTTCCACAAATCCATGTAGCTTATGAACAAAGTTACTGCGAAAAAAAATTACACCATCTCCCGCTAAAGGGAACCATGTGTAGATGCGAAGCAGCGGGCGCTAACCCCTACACTCATCGCAGCGTTGCGCAGGAGAGAAAACTGGGGAGGCGCAAAGCACGCAGTGATGCACCGGTGTTTTCTACTGGAACATGCCAATCACTGCTAATGGGCAATGAGAGACAAACGACTCCGACTGGACACAGAGACCCGCAGTCTGCTTTTAGTTAACGCGCACGCTGCGAATTTTTATTGTTCAACAACGCACAGGAGAAATCTCCCACCGGCACCACCTTGCAGGTCAAGATCCAGTGCCATATATATACGGGGTGGCCAGTGAACGGTTGTGCAGCGCGAGCAGTCGGCTTTTTCAACTAAGAAACTCGCTAGCAGACGCTGCCTCCGTCGGCGTCGCGAGGCGAGCGAGGGGGGAGCGTAGGCGAGGAGAGAGAGGGGGGACGCGCATGCGCAGTGGGAGTGCGGACACCGCGTGCAGGGATGCCTGTAGGAGAGAGAGGGGGGAGAGGACGTTTTTTTATTTTTTTTTAAAGGGTTTGCGCATGCGCAGTAAGGGTTGTCACGCCGCACGCCACCGGATTAAGCTTCGCCATAAGATGCTTCACATCTAATACGGGACGAAGACTATCGCATACGCGGCGGGCCGCAGAAATGGAGCCCGCGGGCCGCGTGTTTGAGACCCCTCCCGTACATCATGCTGAACTGGTCAGCTGTGAGGTACATCAGAACTCAAATCGGATGACTGGTATAAATTCAGTTTAATGTCTCTCTCAAACACTTTTTTAAGGGTTATGTTTATTGTCCTCGAGCTCCTCAAGACCGTGAACTGAAATTATTCATCATTATTCCGCACACAATACCCAAATAGGAAATGTAGATTCAGCATTTTTTTTAACTACAGGGCAACACCTTTCCCAGCTATTACTTTTTTCTCATTGCTACTCCTACTTTGAGGTCTGCTGACTTTTATGTTAGCATAGAAAGCATGGATATGGGCCGGGCACGTAGCACGTCGGCAGGATAACCGCAGGTCATTAGGGGGAACTGACTGGATTGCAAGAGATGGCAAACGCGTGAGGGGGAGACAGAAAATTAGGTGGGTAGATGAGATTAAGAAGTTTGCAGGTATAACGTGGCAACAGAAAGCACAGGACCGGGTTGATTGGCGAAACACGGGAGAGGCCTTTTGCCCTGCAGTGGGCGTAGACAGGCTAATGATGATGATGATGAGAAAGCACCGTTCCGCTTCTTATGCAAAATTGATGTTGTAAACAGACGACGAGGGGTGAGGCACCCTTCTTTCGTTTCATTTTTTGTTTCATTTGTAATATGTCTTTTCTATTAGGTTTTTCCTCCTACCATGGCCTCCGAGATGGCGGGCGCGAGGCGGGTTTTTCTCCGGCCGTCCCAATCGCACGGAGAGAGCGCATTTCCCAAGGTGGGCGTGGCCCGCTCTTTTCTCCGCACCGCGGCGCACTTACTTGGGATCGGAAAAGCTGCCGCGCTGTTGGCGCAGCTTGCATGTGGCGAGGAAAGAAATGGTTTTGCGCTTTTATTAACCTCGCGCTGATTTGGAAATGTCTGGTCAAGGTGTACGAGAGGCCAAGTCAATGCCGGGGCGTATCAATTCACAAATGGCCTTTTTTTGCTGTAGATTTGCGCTGCCTTTATTAGAGCACTTAGAAAAGCGATGCCTCTGCAAGGGATCCGCATGTGCTAGAAACTTACTATACTTCGAAATTTGCGGGCTGTATAGTATGGGGGGCGCTAGCGAAGGAGAAGAAAAAAAGAACGATGATGAGGCTAGGCGTGATGACGCCCGGGGATCGCGCTCACCCTGCCGCCAAAGACCGATCAGTCGTCGCCGGGCCTTTGTAAATTAAACGCGTTTTTCTTGTCACCTACGTGTTCTCTGAGGGCTTCGACCGACCACTGGCCCCGAGCCCACAACAGATATGTTGATAATGTTGTAAGCTAGATGTAACCCTCTATTGCATGAATTATCAGAACATCAATAGAAAAATCATTTGATCATTTTTTATGATTAACTACATGAAGAATAACATGTACAAAAATTTTCAGATTTATTGTGGCTGTATTAATGAAAATAACGGTTTGTGCCAAATATGGCACACTATGCACGTGAGGGAGCAAACTTGCTGCCTTGACTAAAAAACAATATCTCACTGATTGTGGTCTTTTTAGCTTGATTTGTGGAATAAAGCAAAGCAATTGCTTCCTGTGTCCAGGCATAATTGAACATTTTGGTTAGTGCATCTGACTGCCGACATGTACGTGCAAGATGGCCGCTTACACGTTTGGCTCTTCGCATGGTGCCGCCTTGCTGTACTTTCCTACCCGAATTTCCAACCGCTGACTTGTGGTTGTGAGCGTCAGTTGCCGACAGATCGTAAAAGCTAAATATCGCCGTGCACTGGTTAGACTTCACATAATTTTTTCGTGCACCCACGCCAATAATGTAACAAAAAATTGCCAGGTACTGCTGCTGACACTCGATATTTTCGTGAAGCATCTGAAAACCTATTGCCACAACTGAAATCTGGCAAAAACAAGCTGTGCTGCATGATCTCAGATTATTTCTTTTCGTTTGTATTGGCACTGTGCAACAAAACATAGATGGCGTCATATTGCACATTTCATCACTCACATGCATACTGTGCCCAATATGGCACATACCGATTTCCGACTATATACCGTAGTGGAAAACGGAACTGAGAAGAGCCTTAATGAGCATGAATTTTGAAAGCCACGAGATATGCCAAAATAATTTTTTCTTGCTTCTGCAACGAGAAAATGGTTGCAAGAAAAATATAGCAGTCACTGTCGTTCATGATCCGAGCTTGCACGTGCACCGTGCGATCTATTTCTTGTCTAGATTTCATACTGCTCTAGGGATGGCAGCGCTTTTTTTATATTTAGTGCGCGTAACTATAAGGATTACTCTAACTGTGTCACATTCTCCACTGGTCCTCTTGCGCCCGCTATAAAAAATGTTAATCGGTATGTGCCAAATATGGGACGCCATGCAATAGAGGGTTAAGGCCTGCGACGGAGGCAGTCCGTTTGGAAGCAGTATCGCAAAAAAGCAGGTATCGGTGCTTGCTTCCTTTGTGCATTTTTTCCTTCGGTGTAACAACATATAGCGAAATGAAAACACGCGTACATCAACGCTGAAATTTTACATTAGGAACACTTTGTTTATGTTTCCTTTATTAACAACTTGCAGGCACTTCCTTCTATACGGAAAGCTTTACAGGCATTGTATAACAGGTGAATGCCGCAGCGTGAGCGCGTTACAAAGAAATAAGAACGAGCGCACGCTGGAGGGGAACGCTAACTGAGCCGACCAAACTCGGCACTCGGCATCAGCAATCGTCATGCTCTCTCCTCGCGATGTCGCCGGCCTAGCGGCTGCGGCGTGCACTAGAGAGGAAGTTACCCGAAACCCGCCGGATACTGACTCACCAACCGTGCTTACTGCAAAATCGCTTACCAATCAACATTGCAAGCCGTGTTCTCAACCGGCAGCCAACAACGCCATAGCCGCGCTCGCGGCCGTATGCTACCCCCTGTAAACAGAGCTTTTCTAAACAGAGCTTGTGCCCATTGTGTGCTGCTACGTAATGTGAACGGTGAAGCACCTCGCACAGCGTAGAATGCCTCAACGTTGCTCTGCGCTAGGGTGTGCGAAAAGCAGCGTCGGGAGAGGCAAGCCCTGTCATACCTTTTCGACAGAGCCGAAGCTTCAAAGGATATGGGTTCGCGCTGGGCACCCAGTGCAGCAAACGTGGGTGCCTACAAACCGAGACCTTTTGTGCTCCGAACACTTCAAGGATAGTAACTATGAGACCAGGACTGCTTTGTTGCTACGCTTCGGCATGTCAGCAAAATGGCAGCACCTGAAGCCGAGATGCCTCCGTTATGGAGGCTTCTCGAACTCTTAAGTCAAAATCGCCACTTATGGAACCACTGTCACTCGCACCTTGCATCCTTACGCGCTCGCGACAAGCTCGGTAATTGAAGTGGTTTTTGAGGAAGAAGTGCTATTTTGCCTCCCATGTGGGGACAAGGCGGAGAGGTGGACAAAGGGAAGTGGCAAGGCAGGACGTGCAGCCGCCGCACTCTCACAATCCACTAAAAATACAGCCAAATGCTCGAAATTACGTGAAATAAAGGCTGTGTATAGGAACAGTCGTGTCGTTCGAGTTGAAATTCAGTGTTTTTTAATTTTTTTCAGTATCCCTTTAACTTCACTGCGTGGCCTCGATCCGCTTCAACTGAAGCTAACGCAACCGAGCACTGGAGACGGTATGTTTGCTGCAGGTAATGACAGATGGAGGTGCAGATCGATTTCTCTAGTAAATTTCCATTTCACTTCTGCCTGACAGGCAAGTCGAATACACTCACTTGGTAGGTCCGTTTTTGCCACATTTTCCTCGTGGCTACGTTCTCACGTGGGTCAATGAAATTCGTTGCCATACGCTTATCTCGGCGATGAACCATTGCGTGCAACAGCTTATGCCCCTTTCTAGTTTGAAATCGCAGCTGCCGCTCGAAATTAATGTATAGGAAAAGCAGAGGAAACGCACGTTCATAACATTTGTAAATGTTGCACAATCAATAAATCTGGAATGCGGTGAACAAGCATTTGATCTGATTTTACAATATATCATTTCTTTCGAACAGCAGCTGTGATTTCGAACTCGAAAGGTGCGTTAGCTGTCGCACCCAATGGTTGATTGCCGAGAGAAGCATACGGCCACGAATTTTATGAGCATGCATTAAACGTAGCCACGAGAAACATGGCGAAAATGGACCTGCCAGGTGAGTGCACTGAACCCACCAGTCAGACAGACGTGAAAGAGAAATTTACTAGTGAAATCAACCCACGCTCCATCTACTGTTGGCTGCAGCAAACATATCGTGTCCAACGCTGGGAGCGCTGGCGTCAGTCGAAGCGAGTAAAGACCCCCGAAGCGGGAGCGTTCCTGTTAAGCGTGCTGACGGATGTACATTCTGTGGCTGGAAATAAACTTGCAGCTGTGCTTATAAACAGGGCACTGTAGTCGCCAAACTGGTAACAAGTTATAAAACGATATGCATACATGACAGAAAAAATACGCACTACTGAAATATTTGAGCTTCCTCACTAACCTCTCTATGCTTCCTTTTTTTTGTTGGGACAATGGCTGCTGTGCAGGCTTCTGGCCGCCTTTTACAGCAAAACTGTCTGACAGAGTTCCCGTGAGGCTCCTATGTGTGCGGGCCTCTGTCGACCATATTGTGATGGTGGACCACTTAACCAAATGGAAGTCCTTTTGAACTCCCATGAGCCGAATCTAGGCAGCCTTTGAGAGCATCACACCATTAGCCAGGTCAACCTGCTCAGTTTCAAAAGCTCTGAACTACACTTTGAAGTGAGACACATATAGCAGAACCCCGCTGATTTGTCTTTGAAGGAACCGTAAGAAATGGACTGAAGGGCTGGGACATGCAAGAACTCAAAAACAGGCCAAACGAGAAAAAAATGTGTAGTGCTGAACTGCACAGAACTTAATTTGAATTTGTACGCTTGAAAAAAAGTGCAAAGTTTCCCGCAGCATTTACTCATCGCAGATAAGCATGAAAAGCTTCTCGAGCACCTGCAGTGCCACATCCTCTTAATAAATCTAGTGCAACCATGGCGAAAACCCGGCAGGCGCTCACTTTTGACAATACCGTCGCGATATTTGTCACCAGGTGTGTCAGTCAGTGTCTCTGAGCGATATCACAGCACTGTTGGCAAAGTGTCGGACTGCTGTGGCTCATAGTAGATGACCGAACACCTCACCAAAGTGAACGTATCCCCCCAAAGCGATCGTCCAAGAAAATGACCCCCTGCTTTTTCACCAACTCCTACATTTCCCCACCGGTGGCTGGCACTCGCATTGGCACACTCAGCCATGTTCTAGTAGACATATAGAACCTCAGACGTGAGAATTGCATCCTCTACAAAAATGTAATCAACGTAAGCGAGTGTTGGCACCGACAGCTGAAGGCATGAAAGAACTAAGCAAATGCAGCACACTCGCACTACGCTTGCACGACCACCCCGACAAGTCAACAACCCCAAGAAAAACAAAGCGAGGACAAGAAGACAGCAGACTCCTCTGAATGAGTCCATATGTGACAGTGGAAACAAATGCAAACCTCTAAGGCAGGGGTCTTAAACGAGTGGCCCCGGGGGCCACATGCTGGCCACGAACTGTTTGCTAGTGGCCCCCGCAGCTTCACAAGGAATGAACTTTTGCGACTTTGCTAAATGGTATTCACAATATTTTCTCACCTATTGCAATTAATAACGCTTTCTTAGGGGGGAGCTACAGAGACAGGACGGGTCTCGCGTATTTTTTTCCTGGGGCATCCCGTGCGGTCCCTATGTGTAAACATCATGGTAGAACAAAAACTGTTTTAAAATTTGTCACCGTGCAGACCGGTATGGATATCTTTCTCGAAACGTACATCAAACCTCCTGCATACAAGAACTCTATATGAGACATGGGAAAGGCATTCTTCCAAATTGCAACATTAGCCGACTTTCATTACAGTACCGGCCCATGCATGCATGAAATGTAAAAGGACTAACGTACTAAGCGTAGGTATTACGGTGCGGATGCATATCATATGTAGCAGTTTAGCGGCATAGTACGATAGTACGTCATGACAGTATCAGCACGCATTATAGTGTTGTAGACGATGCTCTATCAAGAGCAATGTGAGCTGGAACACCGAATTCAT
>JALIZH010017415.1:0-38182 GCA_030522465.1 Rhipicephalus appendiculatus
CTTATCTTTCTTCAAATCTTTAAGAGCTTTCATCTCTTCATCAGGAAGGTTGTTGCTTGGTCGAGCCGGTATTTTGGAAAGAATTCCTATTACCTTGAGGCGAGTCTCTTGACGGGTGCCGGCTTCAAGATGTTGAATCCCGTCTTCGACTGCTGCGACCAATTTGGAGATAGGGGGGAGTGGCTGAGATGTTGTAACCATGTCCCTTGGCTAGTGCGGCTAACTCCGAAGTTGTGAGATGTCGGGATGAGATGTTTGTCACAAAGGCGCTTGGGGGGGAGATGTCCGCGACTTCTGGTCTCGAAGTATGCTGCCGAGCTTCTTGTCTTGGGCTACCTTGTGTTTCATGACCTCTGTGGCCGCTGCTTTGTTCGCAAAATCCTCCAGTGATGGCATTATAATGGGGATGCGATGTTCCAGCTGGCGTCGGGCGAAGAAAAGGTCCAGTTCTTTGTTCTTGATGGTCGCGCTGCACTGACGTATACGAGCGGTGAGCAGACGTTGTTCAGCTTTCACGATGATCTGGGTGCCTTCAGACGTAGAAACCGGGCGTTTCAGACGTAGGCTGTGCGGGATGACACCGTTCTCCTTACAAGTGCGATTGAATTCCAGGTGGGACTTGATTGACTTCCAGGTGGGCCCACAAGGGTAACAGCACGGTCGTAATGGATCGCACCGACTATGACAAGAAAGCAGGAGAACTTCTGAGCGGAGAGGCATATTCCAAGATCAAGAAAGATCCGACTCCTCAAACCCAAACCAGACTGAACAAGCTTTTATCCGAAATTTTCAAGCATCATCCCGAATCCAGAAACCTCTACCTGAGGTTAATTTGCAGAAACGGCTCCGCCCCAAGTTTCTACGGCCTCCCCAGAGATTCATAAGAATGGAATTCCTCTTCGACCCATTGTCGATTTCACCCGCTCCCCTCTACGGGCCCTGTCAACTTATCTGCACAAGATAATCCTGCCTTTGACCGGGAAGACGGAGACTTACGTCCGCCACTCTGGGCATTTTGTGGAACTAGCATCCAGGGTGAATCTTGAGGAGACCGACTGCATGGTGTCTTTTGATGTAGTCGCTCTTTTCACCAGCGTGCCCACCCCCCTTGCCCTGTCTGTGGCACGCCGGGCGCTCGAAGGCGACTCCACCCTGAACGACCGAACACCACTTTCGGTAGACCAAATATGTCAACTCTTGGAATTCTGCCTCTCAAGCACTTACTTCTCATTCAACAACGAGTTCTACAGGCAGACCAGTGGGACAGCCATGGGGGCCTCGATTTCGGCGACAGTAGCGGCACTCGTGATGGAAGATGTCGAAGAGCGAGCGCTTGCCTCGTGTGACCCGAAACCCAAGTTGTTTGTGCGCTACGTGGATGATTGTTTCTGTGTGGTGAAGTCCGGCGAGGTCAACAACCTGCTCACCAGCCTAAACTCCGTGGACCCCCACATACAATTCACAGCGGAAATGGAGAATCATTCAACCCTCCCGTTCTTGGATGTGTTGATGAGAAGGCAACGACAGAGCCTTTCAATTTCCGTCTTCCGGAAACCGACGCACACAGGACGCTATCTCCACTTCAATTCAGCCCACCCCGCCTGTCACAAGATCTCCGTCGTGCGTAGCCTGGTCAACAGGGCCGAACGAGTCTGCTCGGCCCCACGACGGCAGAAGGAAGAAAGGGCAAAAAATCATCCGTGACCTCGGCACCAACGGTTACACAAAGGCTTTTATCCGTAAGGCCCTACGCAGGAGGAAGGACCGGGAAACAAGGTCTCCAACGGCGCCGCCGCAACGTCGCCGAGTGTCAATTCCCTACATCGCGGGCGCGAGCGAAACAATAGCCCGTATACTTGGAAAGGCAGGGGTCGACGTAGCTCACAAGCCAGCCACCACCATCGGCCGCTACATTCCTCGTCCCAAAGACCGCGCACCGGCTGAGAAAGCGCAGGGCGTTGTTTACAAGATCGCGTGCTCAGACTGCCCCGCCGCGTACGTTGGGGAAACAAAGAACTTCCGAGAGAGAATGCGGCAACACAAGAACGACCTCCGTCAACTAAACAGCGAACGGAGTGCGTTAGCGGAACACTGCGAGAGGTTCGATCACCGGATTAGTCCAGACGACGCAGTCATCCTCGAAGAAGAAAGAAACCTCCGCCGGCGGCTCCTCCTCGAGTCGTGGCATATACAGCAAACAGCCGAAAACATCAATCGCACCACGGGAACACTGCCCTCTCTCTACTGCCAGGGCTTGCGCAAAGTTTCGGCAAGAAGAAGGCGTATATAAGCGCCGTGGGTCTCGGGCCATCTCACCCCTGAAGAAGAAGCCGGTCAGGCTTCGAAACGTCGGGTTCTTAAAATAAAACTCTTGGTTGGCGTTTTTGCCTTTTCTCTATAATCTATTTCCCAACCAGGCAGACTTCTGCCGAATGTTTACGTTTGATTCTACTGTTGATGATGACTAAATATGTCTGAACGCTTTGTAATGGGTGGGCCTTTAAAACACCCACTCGTTGCTCAATTCACATGCTTTGACGCCTGGTGCGATTCCACACTTCTGCCACACAATATTACATGCATTAAGGAGACTCCTTCCACTACATCACATTCTTATAGCTTTTACAGCGAAAGCTGTTATGAGTCACTACAAGGGTGCCGTAGTTGTCCGCCGCCGCCGCCGTTGGTGCGCGTAACCGCTATCGCACGAAATAAGAGAAAAAACGAAATGAGAAAAAATATCCAGGATGGAACTGGGTTCAAACCTGGGTCCGCTCTGTGTCAGCCCAGTATTCTACCACAGAGCCATGCCGGTGCTCGAAACTCCTGCACATAAAAACCCTATACAAGCATTATGTCGCCACCTCCGTGCAGCAGGCCTCAGGCCTGGCCGACCACCCGACCTTGACAGCTGGATTCGTGGACCTCACCACCGCTCATTACTTGACTTTATACACGAAACAAATTTGCATGTCTATTTTTGAATCAAAAATTATTATTAAGGGCAGACTTTCGAAAAAAAAAGCGTTATGTCGGGAAGGAACCATGGTAACATACACAATATAACGTGGTAGAAGAGTAAAATCACAACCAGGCGTCACCGAATGTGAATTGTGTAACCAGGCGTCGCAAAATATGAATTACATTGCGAGTGGGTCGTTGAATGCTTCCAACCCATTACAAAGGGCTCAGCCATAATTCTTCGTCGTCATCAGCCACCGAATCAATTAATAGAGTAGTGGGTACCTTGCAAGCGTACTTGTATTAGTCGCCCCAAGAGAGTTTGCAACGGGTTTTATTAGAAATGCCGCTGTTTCAGCTTTTGCTGTGTCTGTGCTGCGCTTTTCGCGCAGGCCTGGCATTTTTTCCCAGAGCAGCTTCAAGAAATGTCGTGGCTCTGTGGTAGAACACCTGCTTGCCACGCAGACAGACTGGGTTTGATCCTCACTTGGACCGGAAGATTTTTATTATTTATTTTATTTGCATCTTTCTTGATTTTTTGGTCAGGGACAAGATAACGATTTTTTACTCTCAACGAACGACGCCCACACTGGAATTTCTGGGAAAGGAGCTCTTTAAAACTATCGCATTGAAACATCAATCAAAAATACAAAATCGGACACGGTGTCGCTGGCAAAGTACTGCAGAGAAGCACCCTTTCGGTGCAAGGAACGAGGTTAGAAGACACAAAGGTTGCCTCGGTGCTACCCTAACTCAAGGGAGCACCAAGCAAGGCCTCAGTGAGGGCACCTTGGTAAGGAGCGTTACAGAATACACGATAAGGCATCCTCAAGCAGATATGGCCTCCTCACTAATGTAAGGAGTATGTCAGAGTACGGGCATTATTTCAACATTGAAGGCTTGCTAACGTGAAACACTGAATCAGTTTTAATTGAGAAAGTAATCTAGGACTTTAATCTCCTTGATTTCATGGCAATATGTTGAGAGGGAAGAACAACACAAGTTGTTTTTTTTTAATTTGCACCCAAGAATACCATTTCTTCAGTGCTCCCAAAACCATGTGCCAGCAGCTCATAAATTTTGTTGTAGTGGTATAACAGCTGATACACTGCATGTAAATTCGTATCCTGAAATTTTAGCTTTCATTAAAATACAGGCTACAGGCAATTACAAGCACTTTTTAACAGAAGATGAACTTCAAAGGCCCAGAAGCAAGGCCATACTTTCCAATTATTTTGGTAAATGTTCTGTGGGAATTGAGGCACACCTAAATGATTCGTGTTGACTTAAGATCGAAGTGTCCGCCAGTAAGTGCTTTGAACTAGCATGGGATTCATAAGCAAACCCACAATCAACATAGCAACAATGGGTTTACCATATTCAAAATTAGCTGAGAAATGAATGTCACTGGGAAATAGTAATAAAAATACAGTGCATTTATTGTTTGACATATGTTGAACGGTCAGGGTATTTCAGAGTTTACTATAACTACAGAATAACTATTACCATGCGAGTTCATGTATAATTTCTGATAGCCAGCACACTTTGAATAATGTTCAGCTCAGCTTCTGCCACATGCAAGTGGGCATTGCATTAACAGATATAAAAGCAATCACCTATACTACTTGTACAACAAATAGAAAAGAAGTGCCTTTAGTGCCCTCATTACTACACAAAATGCACAGAGCGCAGTCACTGCCTGTGAAAAGTACATTTACAAGAATGAGAAACAAGTTGCTTTTTCGAGCAAGTAATTATTTTTACACTAGGCACATATTATCTAGTTGCTTGAAGTTTTTGATGAAGTTTAAGGGTAAGCAAGACTCTAGAAAGAATACACCAGGTCATCAACATGCTGCATGTGCACGTCTGCTGTTCATCGTGCAGGATTTATCGCAGAACATAACAGGTTCACTCTCGCTGGCATCTCATTGGTGAGCTGTGGCTTTTCACTTTTCCACACAGTGTAGCAACTGAAATTTGTCAATGAAGGACAATTAGTGAAGTCACTCCCACTGTTTTGTGTTTGTAAACTGTACATGGCACTGAATTGTGTCATGATGTAGGCTGTGTAATGCCAATCACTGTTTAAGCATGCTTGCAGAGCAGAATGCACAAATAATTAAGGATCTAAGAGGTGTTTTAAGCCAAATACACTAAAATACATTTTAGTTACACAGTGAAGCTTATGCAATGAATTGTGTTAAAACACAAGCTCAAAAGGTCACTACAGTTGGCGGCAACTTTTTGATGCCATGGTTGTGCACTAAGAGACCTGTCCCACGCATACGGAATAAGTTTGTTGACAATAATGCTACAGTGAAACCTCGGTGATACGAATCTAGCGGGATAAGGAAAAAATATTCGTATCATCCGAAATTCGTATCACCAGAAAACATGGAAAATCAGTATGCAACAAAAGAAAGCTGGCGTACATTTTTACTTAATGTTTCTCAGGGTCGCAGCAATATCGTGAACAGTTCTGAATGATTGCCAGTAATGTTTCTAGACATCAAAGGTCATACTTGTACTAGTAAACATACGGCGCATTCGCGGAACCAGATGCGTTGCGACCTGAGACAGTTAGCAGCCCCTTCCTAATCTTAGTACGCTTTTCCGCATGACACCAAGGTACTTCGGTGAGAGTGACCCAAGGAGTGCTTTGCAAACGATAGATGAAGGAGAGAACATTTTAGAACCACTGTCCTTCGTTGTTATTTTTTTGTTCGCGGTGGTGCGGGGGATGTTTTTTGGGAGCTTTACAGCCCTGCCCGCAATATCGGGAGGTTTGCTGAAAATTTGAGCATCCCGTGCAAATCGGAGGGCTGGCAGGTGTGCGCGTGCCCAACAGTCGTGCATGTTGACGTTGCGAGGCCTAACTCCTTCTCTAAGACCGTCTCCTTCCTCTTTCAGTCCTCGTCCGCCTTTCATAGGGTGTCTGATTGCGAGGACATTGCAGGCAGGTGTGAACACAGTACAACATTGCTGGCTCGAGCACAGCAGCACACGTCGACGTTTCGGGAGTTTTAAAATAAAAAAAAGTGACGCCAACGGCATGAAGGCGCATTAGGGCCTCCAACATTCGCGCGAACAATCTCGAAGGATACCACGCGCTGCTTATGGCCGATCCTGACAAACTGTCAGCGTGGTGCGAATGTTCACGCTTGGGTATTCCACAGCCGCGTGTGATTGACATGTCTTCCGTGGCAGCGCAGGCAGCACCTGTTCGAACCTGCACGGTACCGTAAGTTCGTATCAAACGTCGCGGGCCAAAAACGGTTCGCAACAACCGTACTCCATTACAATGGAGGCTAATAGGCCTAGGCCGGGACCACAACAGAATTCGTATCACCCCGAAATTCGTATGAGCCGTGATCGTAACACCGAGGTTCCACTGTATAAGCATTCTTTTTCTGATGTATGTGGCAAAGCAACCCAAACTGACATCAAAAAAGTTTTACTGCATGGGACACACATGGCTTCGCATACCCAGTAACACAAGTCTGCAGGAAGTGAACTGACAGCCCATATGGAACTACATAGAGGCTGTTTTTTTTTTATTAAATACAGATTTTTTAACAAGAATGCTATGACTGTCAGGCCTCTGTCATCTTTGCAAATGAACTGTTTATCGAGGTGGGAAAGCTTTACTCCAGCAAAAGTTACATTCAAATGAGCAGTTGTCAAAAACTCAATAATTTTTAATTATTAACTTGAGGGCAGCTGTTTATATGGAAAGGTTGAAGGACATGACAATTTACGCAAACCCATTTTTTTTAATTCCTGAAAGACATCATGTAATTTGAGACATTAATCATAAAAATTGAGAGCCCCAATCCAGGCAATATCGTAACTGAGAGCTCCGGGCGTGCAGGAAATGCGCCAACTTTGTTATGTCGGAACGGAAGCTCACATGATCAAGTTAGAAAAAATGAAGCGTCGCAACAGAATCAGGTCAGGAAAAATGGGGAGCCGTCCTAAATACCAAATTGGATTGTTTCTTGCACTTAGTGTGAAGTGCTGATCTGTTTCTTTGTTAAACTCTAATGAATGGCAAAGAACTCTTGCTTGTTTGTGAGAAGTACCACCACAGTGGCTGCCACCTAGTTTTAGGCGGCACGGTGAAAAGAAAAAGAAGGCAGAAACTGCGGTATTCTTGAGTACATCAGAAAAGAAATGAATCAGCACTACACACTGAACTCTATAAATAAGCAGCACAGTTGGGTAATATGGACAAAAACCAGATTCTGCTGCGACGCGCCTTTTTCAAAGTTCATCACGTGAGATTCCGGTCCGACGTGACAGGAATGGCACATTTCCTGCACGCTCAGTTTCAATATCGACTGGATCGGGGCCCTCAATTTCGATGATTAATATCTGAAATTATTAGGCTTGTGCGAATAGTGAATTTTAGGTTCGAAGCGAATTCGAAGCGAATAGTGATTTTGTTCGAACAATTTCGAATCGAATTCGAATAGTATATATTGCATATTATAGAGAAAAATGAACATATTTGTCATGACTCAACTAACCTGCACAATATTTAAAAAAAACGAAACAGGGCCTGTGCCAAATTCCATTCTTCTTGGTTCAAAGGAAGTGGAAATAACTTTGAATAGTAGCAGTATTTGACTTTTGGTAGAATGCAAGTGATAACTGTAAAATGTTACGTTCTTAAAATTGAGTATACTTAGTGCATATAAGCCATTATAACAAGCTTTTAAGCTTAAAAAACGATGAATCGATCTGAGGGCAATGTGTCCATTTAACCTTTAAGTGAGGCTTCACGGCAGTGCGGATTTCCCCTGGATAAGTGTTTTCACGGCTTAGCACCCGTCCACTGCAGTGAAACCACCTTTACAGGGTGTTACACGCGGACTACTAGTATGCACCTGGATAGGTGTTTTCATTGCTTAGCACCCCTGCACTGCAGTGAAACAACCTTTGCAGGGGGTTACATGCGGACTAATATAGTACACTTATCCATTCATTTCGAATACTTCGAAATTTCCAATAATTTAAATTCGAACCGAAACAAATACTGTAACGTAATACTTCGAATACTGTAATAGCCTAGAAACTACGCGTGTTCTGGAGGATTTTTAAAAACCAAGTATGCCAAAAATTATGTCCTACAACTTGTCAATTTAAACAAGTGTCTACTACCACTGCAGTTGAAGAGATCTAAAAATAGTCCAACATCTTAGAAAATAATTGTATTAACACCGAGCAACCTAAAACAGCCCCGCAACATTTCTTGAATGTGGTCATAAAATGCTGCTTATTGGTAGTTGAGGCAAATATGAGCTAAATATCATTATGCAACAGTGAATTTACAATTGCGTTTTAAAGTCAGCAAGAATTTTCTCAATCCTCTCTCAGCCAATTATGCTATCGAATCGCCTTACTGCATCATAAGCTCACAGATATGGCCATTGGCTGATATGAGCGTTCCTGTGCTCCATAGTTGCTATAGCCACCATAGGGTGCTGCCACGTAGCCATGCCACACTCTGCAGTGCTAGAAGATGGCCTGACTCACCCAAACTAACAAGTTGTTGATATCACAAATACAACACGTACGTAATAGGCAATGTCTTGCTCTTTGCTAATGTTCTATAGCTCTTTTGCAAAAGGGTGGTGTTTAATGTCAATGTCCAGACACATGCTAAGCTACACATCAAAACAATAGAATCGCACCTCGTATAAATTATACGAGAAGCCACCAATACGAACTATATAGTGTCACATGCGACTATGAATAATGCAAGGCATGAGACGCGTGACGCACTTCCTTGGAATACGGAGAACAGCCAGTCATAAGACACTGTAAAGTGTAGAAGAAAGAGACAGCAATTGTTCCTGAGCTGGCTGTTCTAATATCTGACTTCGTTGTTCTCTTCCTCATGCGCGCCCAGTGAACGCTCGAGCCCCGGTGGTGCTCTTTGTCATTACACTCGGCCCCCGACTGCGAGTGTCGTGGGCTGCCGACACGGTCTCCGGTGGGCGGCATTGTCTATTCCAGAGCGGCCAGGTTCAGCCACGCTGGGAGTCCACCCGGAAATTTTCCAAAGGAGGTTCCAGTGGCCGACACTGTCTATGTCGTAGCAGTTGCAGGTTTGGGACACACTGCGGTCTGGCTTGGAGTATTGACGTTGATGGCTCTGTATGATTGCGATGACTGCGTTCTTGCGGCCACATGTTCGATCTGCTTGCATGACGATTGCTGTCACATGGCTGATCAAAATTGTTCTCTCTCATGGTTTCATCTTGAATACGCACATACTTGCTGATCGAAGGATGCGAACTGGTGCGGACGTGTATGCGACTTGCGTCATGGGTGTCCAAAGACTGCTTGCTCCTCCGATCATGTCGACGCCCGGCTGATCAGCGACGGATCTCATGGAGAAAACCACTGCGTTGAGATCTACGTGGCCCTCAGGCGACACACTGGCAGTCCAAATGGAGTGCTTCTTGTCATGCGTGGGCTCACACGCCATTGGGTAGGGCTGGTGGACATCAGCTTCTTTTGGCTTGGATGTATTGGTAGGGTCAGCCATGCTTGGGCCCCTGCACGATGAAACGGACTAACCTTCGGAAATGGAGGCATCATTTGTCACTTTGATTTCTTTAAGCGGTCTCTTTGCAGTAGGTAAGCATCTGCACATTCAGCCAATGACTGACTTGCAAGCAGAGAACTAGGCTTTGATGCGACAAGGACCTATTTTTCAGAATTCTGTGATAGGTCAGGCTTCTGGAGTGGCTGCTTGTGAAGTGAGGGCCTCTCCACTGACTGTCGTTGGTGGAAAGAGGTCGCCCTAACGTGCTCATGCGATGGCGAGGCTTGTGATCGCTTCTCCATTGGCTGCAAATGAGATATCATCTTGGCGTATATCAGAGATGGTATGGTGTTGGCTACAGAAGCCGAGTCCGAGACCTGAAGTGGTGAGCCTGATCTCAGCGGTGTGTTCGTCTCAGGACAGGTTGTGACACCGTGTGAAGGTGAGCTGCAATTCACAGTGGCAGCGTCGAGGTGATGCCTCTCCAGAGCTCCATTCTCGGGAACACTCAGGTTGGACTTGGTGGTGGTCGTGGGGTGAAAGTGCTTCCGTCCGAAAGCAGCTATCAGCCTCATGCTCCACTCCGTCCAGGACTGCTGACTTGTGCCTTCGTGCCAATGACACGTCGCGGCACCATTACGAAGGCGGTCAATTGCCACGCATCATTTCTGTTGGTCCGTCCACACCTCACGAACTCCGAAGGCGTCGATGCTGGCCACCCACTTGTCGGCGTCGTTCTGAAATCTGTTGAATTCCGGTAGTTCAAAGGCAGCCAGTGATGGTGATACAGCAGGCGAAACTCCGTAAAATGACGACGCCATGCAGCTGAGTTGGTATGAGAGAGCCGCGAGGGTATACTCGAGCTCTCTGTGGCTCTCGGGTGAGCTCTCTTCATGGTCTTGCGAGGCAGCTCTGGTCAACACGGCATCGGTCGAGTACAGTGCTGGCAAGGCCACAGGAAACAGCGCAAAGGTCGACACTGTCAAGGCGTTGACCGCAACGCGGAGTTGCGTGATGGCGCGGGAAAGCTCGGTGGTGCTTTCGGCTTCGTTTTTCACTTCCTCGCGCTAGCCCAGTGAACGCTGGAGCCCCGGTGGTGCTCTTTGTCATTACAAAGGCTACTTACTGCACATGCAGCAAGACCAGCTCGGCTTGATTACACAGGTGCCATGATGATATCAGGAGAACCAGACGAGTGGCTTGTTGGGCGAGTTGGTTAAGCATCATAATAGAAAAGCGCAAAAAACAGGGACGAAGAAAGAACCACACACACAACTGTGATAGTCATGTGTATCCCTTTGATAGGTGCAATGTTCATTAGTGCACAGATTGTTCGTTTCCCATAAACAGCAATATTAAAACATGGTGTACATATACAGGATTAAATATAAAACATTCTACTTATAATTGGTGCCACATGACTCATTAGTATTCTGAGAAGTCAAAATCTCAGAAACATCAATAACGTAATGTGAAAAGCCAAACGGTACACGTCACAACATGTACCAATATTTGTTTTTGCAGATTGCGGTCGCACTAGTTTATCAATAACGTGCACATTTGCAGTTGGCTACCGCCGAACATTTATTTTCTACAGAAAATATTTGCGCTTCGTCTGTGCAGTTTCACCCCTGCATCTTTTCTACTTTGCAACGCCGCTCTTCAGTATTAAATGAGCTTTTCCCGTCAAAAAGAAAGAAAACAGGAGTTACAAACATTCCTGCATTCTTTTATAAACTCGGCATTTACTATTTTTTGGTGCAAAAAACGTGACCTCCGTACTACGGACCAGCGCGGGTTCTGTCCAGCCATTCTATTTTGGTGTCACCGCTGCTTCTTGGTGGACGTTGCAAGCGCCATCAAAGGGGTAAAAAAAAGCAGCATAAGTACGCGCGCTAAATGTTTAGTTCACCCGCACATTTTCATGTTCTTAGTGACCAAGCAAGGGCTTCCCACTTCGAGCTCGATTTACTTTCGTGACGCTAGTTATGCTCGGTGTACGTAAACAGAAGAAGAGTTCCTCGAGAATTCTGCAACACTGGTCCCAATATAGCCACAACTCCAGCTTTGTGCTAGCATAAGCTTTTTTACACGACGTCCGCTGAACGACGCCGCCAATGTTGAACTACAAACTTGATTTGCACTTCTATCAGTAACTGTTCAGAAAATAAGGCGGAAAAAAAGCGCCTACCTTCATGCTAGACTTAGCACACCAACACATCAAGGTCCTTCCAGGAGCACAAAGAAGGGTGCTGGGGGGCGTTTCAGTATTATTTGCGGCGAGTTTCACTGCTTTAATTTGTAATTCTATCATAAATTGACACTTTCGGCATTTCCGTCAGTTTCTGTCTCTATGTAAGCGGCCATTTTTGTTTAGACTACTTTGGATATGGATCGGCTTGGCTATGAATGTGCGCGCTCCTTGCCGAAGCCGCCGCAACAAGAAAAAGTTATAAATGCTGCTTCAGAGAAGGTGGTTTGCTTTAGTGCACTCGCAAAACATAAATTCAGTTCTTTATTGATCAAAATAGCACACTGAGCTCACACGCGCACCCGACTCGGGGCAAGTGGAAACCAAAAAAATACACACACTGGGCGCGAACTTTGAACTGATCTTTATTTGCAGGATCACGACACACGCATATCCTCCATTTGGCTGTAATACATCACATGTTCAGTGCATCCTGATAACGACATCGCGACAATGTGGGGGCGCATGTGATTAGCAGTCATGCCATGCGCACAAACTTTTCAGCGTATTCGGGTTTCTTTTTTTAGATTTAGATTTACTGCACAGGCGAGGGTCCTTTGATCTTGACCACTAAAAATGGTTTCATTATGACGATTCATGAAGGGCCAATGATAGACTCATTGTTATTCCCCAATTGAAAGAGTGTTGTAACACAGTATGCAGAAACGGCACATACTGCGTTTTGACACCAGAACACAGCATTTTACAAAAATTGAACGCAAATCAGGCTGCAGAAAAGCTCTCATAATTTATTAACGGCGCCATGAGGCTTGTCAGATTTTGCAAAACTTTCCGTTTATAGTATTTATTCAATGCACAAAACAATTGGTAGCAAATATTTCATAAGTACATGCCTAAACACAATGTCATGATCAAAGGAGGAAACATGAGCAGCAAACAAACCACTTGCATCACGATGGCAAACTCAGAATACAAATTGTGGAACCACACTAATACGATTTCTAGGACAACAGACAGGTGCCGCATATATTTACAACATCCCAGAGGGGATTATAGCAGCACCCATGGTGTCTTCGCTGAAAAGAGTTGTCAAAGCGGTGCTCATGTGAACGTTTGTGGGCTCACATAGCCAGCTGTGGTTACATGTAAACCACTCTAGGTCCCTCTGCCGAAACTGCAAATGGGTGGTATAAAAACATCTCTAAATAATTAACAGTCACGCACTAGAGCAGACAAGTATCCAGCCGCGATGGGTCGTTAGCAACCCATTGCAACAGAAAAAAAACAAAGATGCAATATTTTTGTGTCAGTGCTCCTTTAACATCTCGCTGTGATTTCCCTTTTGAGGTATGCAATGTGGTCCTTTATATCAGCTAAGTTTGCCTGTTATCATCAGAGTTTATGCCACATATTTCAGCACTGGCAGGATACAAAGGCTGTACACTTTCTGCTTTAGGGTGAGCAGTAAATTACCTGCGAGGATTTAGGAACGTCTCCTTTATGCACTCCAGCTTACTCTTCACCTAATTTCTTTAAGATTACCATTGTAAAAATTTTGAATAAAACCAATTGTGAGCTGATAGGTCTGTAATGCAATTCTCCAAGTCTTTTCAATCTACCTGCTTGTGTATTACTATAACATTGATGCTTTTCAAAGTAGGCGTCACATATGAGGTCTTATCACACAGTGTATAGAGCGTCGCAAGTTTCTTAAGTATAATGTCCCCTCTACCTTTGGTCAAATTGATCACTATGCAGTCGTATCCAGCCGCTTTTCCATGAGGCACCTTGTGTGGCCTTTCTAACCTCAGTGATAGTTACACATAGAACTTTACTGTACTGTTCTACTTTAATTTCATTTGGGAATGAATGACTTATATCTGAAATGGACAGTTCAGAGTGTAAGTCTGCTGTCACTTTTGCCGTTTCATTCAGTTAACTATGAATAATGCCATGCTTATCTTTCACTGCATGCATTTCGGTCTTTCGCATAGAGTTAGTTACTTCGTAGTTGTTTCGGTGCTGCCACCTTTTCCACTGCTTTTTGATATCGTAATTCGGTATGTCACTAGGCTTATGCCTGTTGATCATATTTAATAGCTAAGTCAATTCTATTTATTTATGCCAATCCATTTATCTGTTGTCATTTCTTTATGCAGACTTTTGTGGTTCAAGAGATGTTGCTTATTGTTATACCTCCAACTTAGATTGCTGATACATAAATTGGTCTAGTTATGGTTTGCAGTCTTTTCTCTTGTTTTCTTCAAGTTGAGGGCAAGGATTGCCCCCACTAGCCTATGATTGGTGCATTTTACTGTATTACTGTTATGTCCTGTACTATGCTTTGGTCTTGAACAATGTTAAATCAATTTCACTTTTCATGTTTTTCCCCCTTACACGCAACCAGCTATTACCAAATACAGACGCATATCTGTACCCTGTAGCTAGGAGATGAATGAGATCGCGCACACATTAAAATGCTTTTTTTTACACGAACGAGAGACTGGAACAAACTGCCACCAGTCCACAAAGAGATCAAATGAGAACTGTCAATCCTGAACTGCAACACACCTGCATGGTTCCATGTCATACATTTATTTACGATGCTGGTGCACGTGAGTAATATGTTTTTATTGATTGTTGCTTACTTATGTTGTGTATTCGTTAGCCTTCTGCCTAATGTGTTTATTAAACCAAGTATTTCTTTGTTTCTATTTCTATGTTCATAACCTATTTACAAACACACCCGCACAAACACACACACCCACATATACCCGTCAGAATGGCTGATTGGGCGAGTTGGCGATTCATGATACTTGAAATAAGAGCTCGTTAATAAACAGGGACTTAAATATCATATATACGGTTCTGTTCATTTGCCCTGCTGTTCTGGGCTCAAGGCGGGCAGTATCCTGCTAACCAGGGCTTAAAGTCAGTGGGGGCCTGGGGGGGCCCAGCCCCCCAGGCCCCCCACTGACTTTAAGGAGGGGCTCTAAGGAGGGGCTCGGCCCCCCCCTCAGCTGGTAAAGTGCAGCACAAACGCACCCATTCGATAACCGCTGGAGTTCTTTTTTTTTCCTTGCAGTTGCGCCTTGTGTAGGGAAATCGTAACTCTCCAATTTTATTAAAAATGATTTAACCCCCTGCCCAAACTGTCCCCAAAGTGCTTTGGACGACAAGAGCTCGTCCAAGTGGAATAGGTACTCCCCTCTAGCGTTCAGGACGAAAAGCGCTCGTCTACGGCTTAAATTGCGTGTAATCCACCGCATGGCAGTACTTACTCGATGATTTAGTTTTGTTCTGCGGCAGGAGCGCGCTTTTTGTATGAAAAGATGGCGTGCGGTGGCGGCGACCCATGCATAGCTGGCATGTCAACGCGAAAAAGAAGCTTTTCATCTTTGTCATCTTCGAGCGATGATGATTCGGATACAGATGTTTATGTTGTGTCCGGAAGTCAAGACAGCGATGACGGGGAATTGAGCAGCTCATCCGGTGATGATGAAGACAGCTCGGAAGCAACCATCGCCAGTGAAGCCGCTTTGCGTTATTACGTGTTTCGAAATTTTCCACACAGTCCCGAAGCTTCCTGAGTGAAATAGCCCGAGGGTGCTTAGCCTACACAAGGGAAGAAAGATGTCGCGCCTGCAACAGTTTTTTATAAGGTTTTTATATTTATTAGCAGCAGGTAGCTGGTTTTCTATGCATTGTTCCGAAATAATCTTTATTGTGTTGGTTTGACTAAGTATGTGGTACAAATATTTTTTCAACATCGACTACGTGCTTTTTAGTACGATCACATTCGAAATCAGCAATAAAAAAATGGGCACTTTTGGTCTGGAAATTGTCAAAACAATAAAGCACTTAAGGGGTTAATCGTGATTGTTGGGTTGATGTGATGCAACCAAAACAGGAAAACAGGAATCGTCATACTGCTGCATGCGTTTCATCGAGACACTGCATGCACATGACGGGTGACGGCCCTGTTCGACTAAGCTTCTTGGCACAGCATACTGTTTCACGAGGCGCCTGAGCGTTAACCTCCGTGCTCGTGAATTAGTTCGGATGTTCATCTTGGTCTCTTTACGTTATCCGTCAATATTCATTTATTTAATTGTGCATTGAGTGTCTTACACTGAAGACGCATGCATTTTGCCTATTTTTTTTTTGTAGGCGTGGAAATGAAACATAGCGTTATCGTGCCTCAGGTTCTCGATGCAGCGAGTAAATTAATTGTCTGCGTAGCAGCTTGGTTATTTCCTTCTAGCAAGCATATCTCTAACCCTTACTATTCCGAGTTATTTTTTGAAAAGCATTTCCAAATGGCCACTTTCAAAGTGATTGGTTGGTTCAGGGCATTATATAAATGCCCAAAGAACACTCGGAGTAATACAGTGAAAGCACGTTAATTCGAACTTGAAGGAGACTACAAAATTGTTGTAATTATGCGGAGTTCGAATAAGTGGGCTTGGGCTAGAACGAACGAACATCGCACCACTCTGCGCGGGCCGAACCCGAAGAAGCCAACTCTGCAGACTCGTTATCGCGAATTAGGCGCTACTATATGCTTGCGGCAGGCGATTTCGTAAATTAAGTTCATAGAGCTCTATCAGCGAACAGAATTAATTGATCAGTCAGTTATAGGCCAGAAACAAGCACCTACATGCATCCATGTCAACAGCTAGTGAGCCTTAATGTGGAAAGATATGACGCTATATTTGCTCCAAAAAACTTAAATTTTATTTACAAGCCAGAGATAATGCAATCGAAATGAAATGCAATCAGTAATTTGCATTTGCTTGCGCTTATTCTGTCGTGACCCCATGGGCATGGTTCGCAGCTTGCCCAAGAGCTCCAGTGCAGCGCTCGAATAGTCAACTGCCGAGAAATGGTGCTGTTTCGGTGTTCTGCATCTCTAGTAAATTTGTTTTGGTTTGGTTTTGCAACACATTTTGATCACTGCTGGCCGACTTCTACAAGGAGCGATGAAAACAAGGGGCTCCCAGTTCAAATTAACATACTTTTACTGTATTGTTATTTGTACAACCTGCATAAAGATTAATTTAATTAAATAATTCGAGAGACAGCTTGGTTCACTACACTATATATATATATATATATATATATATATATATATATATATATATATATATATATATATATATATATATATATATTTAGCTGGAAAGTTCAGTGGGTTCGGTATGTGCAAGAAAAAAACGGGTACACGTACGAGAGAGCAATACTTTTATGCCTTTATATATATATATATATATATATATATATATATATATATATATATATATATATATATATATATATATATGATGTTACCGCTCTATGAGGGGCCCCCCCTCCAATGAAGGGAGACTTTAAGCCCTGCTGCTCACAGAACAAAACTTCTACACCACTTTGTGATGTTTTTATACTCGCTTACCTATATGTGCAGCACATTTTTTTTTGTGCTTCACATATAGGTCAGGTAAATGAAAGGTAAAGAGCATGCCTGATGCTGGCAGTTTAGTGTAAGCCTGTGTCTTGCAGATTTACATGTTGTGTTCCTCAAAGCAAATTTGCCTGCGCAGAGCCCCAAAGCCTGCTTGTGCTTGTCTGTAATGTCGTTTGGGTTTTCCAGTATTCCCTGTAAGTCTGCATGTGCAACTTTTGTGTTACACTAATATGGAAAATATAAAAGTCCTAGTTAGTGCATGTGGTGACAGCATTATGGCATCAAATAATTTACAATACCAATGCCACTTATTCATTAAACTTTGTGCATGCTAATAAACGCATTAAAAAGTGTGTGATCCTAGCGAGCTTGAATGAAACCTGACATAAAACCTGATAAACATGCTGCAGTGACCCGAGAGGTTTAAACCATGCAGTTTGCAACCACTGCTGAATTTTTTTTTCTTTTGTGCTAAGGCGTGAAGTTGATGGTGAAGACCAAGCAAGTTGATGACTAAAAATTGATGTTTCTGGTTTTTGTCAGCTTAAAGCAAGTCAGGTGGGCAGAAAAACAATCACCTGCAGTATTCAAGTGGTATTCACAGTCCTGTAACAGCCCCGCTGGTTCAATTTGCTCAGCAGTTTGTCATGAATTTGAAAGAACCAAAAAAACATTACATTGAAATGGGCATCTGCTTCATGCAACGTCTAACAATGTCGTCACATCTAGCCCATCCCACCTCCACCCCCCATGCACGCACAAACACAAGCGTTTTTACCAGAGAACCATTTGACATGCCGAACAGCACAAAGCTGCTCTCCCGAAGAGTGCTGTTGGAGGTAAGTTAGCGACAACATACACCCTTGGTTCTTTTTGCTCTGTTCTTGGAACCTTCAGTGCAACACCAGCCTCCACTCATCGCTTTTTACAGCTCAAAATGCAGCTTAAAAAGCTGTACAATTATCTGTGGTTGCAGTCGTCTTCTTGAAGAAAGAGCCCGCTTCATCCTACATCATTTCATAATCATCTTCCCCCGCCTAGGGAGATGTGGGACATAATGAAGTTATGGTGACCAACCTAGCTTCAACACCTGGAGAATCAGCGAATATAATGGCTTTGCGTGCACTGCTTTTCACAATATATTTAAAGGCCAACAGTGCTGCATATGCTCCAGCTCTTAACTATGAATGTTTCAGTCTGGAGAACATCAGATATAGGAAAATACGAGCCTGGAGCTACATAAGAAACTCTAGCCAGTCCTTGCCAGCCTTTTTTGAACATTTTAGACAACCGCAGAGGAACTGGTCTCGAACAATTGAGACCAGTTGTGACTGTCTAAGTGTGCGTGGTGAACGCTGACGTGTGTGCGCGCATCACTTGTTCTCTCTTTCCTTCTTGCTTTCCCTCTTCTTTTCCTCCCCTTTCCCCCTCCCCCCCGTGTAGGGTAGCAAACCGGGTATAACCTGGTTAACCTCCCTGCCTTTCCTTAGCCTCTCTCTCTCTCTCTAGCATGAAAGCAATGCATTAATAATAATAATATCTGGGGTTTTACGTGCCAAAACCATGCTATAATTATGAGGCACGCCATAGTGGGGGGCTGTGGAAATATCGACCATCTGGTGTTTCTTAACGTGCACTGACATTGCACCGTACACGAGCCTCTACCATTTCACCGCAACTGAAATTAGATGCAAGTAATGCAGCACATAGTAGTTTGCAGAAAATGCATTGGAATGTATGTCTAGCTGGCATGCTTTCGCTGCCTAGGCAAGAGCAGCTTTGCTGGATGCATTAAGCAGCGTTTTAGGAATATGACACCGGTTTCCTTGCCTGATCCACATAGAGTTTCTTGGTCATGATTGGGTGTTTTACTCAAGCTGAAAAAGGCGGCTATCGCTGTTCAGAAATGCATACCCATAGAGCTCAAACACGATCACCTTGCGACACTGTATAATAGATATGTCGTTTATATGAGCCGACCGGGATTGTCAGCGACAGGCGTTGAAACCATTGTGATTATCTTTTAATAGAAAAATTACGCTTAACCGTCGTTTATTTCCTTCCGTCAACACGTGTACCCCGGCTCTTTCAGATACGCTACTAACTTCAAATGCATACCCACATGCAAAATGTTGGTCGTCTACACGATCGATATCTTCGGAAATTGCGAGGCCCTTTAAATAAAGCAAGGAAGCAACGGGCAATCTCGAAACGTTCGATGGGCGTAAAAACCAGACCGGACGGAAAGCGACAGCATGACAGGAGTACAGGAGATCATACACACCTCGCCCGCAGGTCACCATCCGCGCGCACACAAACTTCGCGGACAACACACGCGCCATGAAGAAGACGGCTCTCCTAGGGATAGACACAACACAGCACGTGTATTGCCGGAGACACACGGACACTTTTGATGGCAATCGGGGTCAACCCGGACCGGATTTCTTGATCGCCAGCTACAATCATTGCTGCTACTCGGTCCAAACTGATCCGGGTCGAGTTTGGCGCAGAAGTCATTCAAATATCGCGATCTGGGAGCCAGCTCTCGATGCGCAGATCGCAATTAAAAGTGACCATGAAGCAGCACCTGATCCAGATCGAGCGCGATAATTGCCCGTGTCACACCGGCACAACGATAAGCGAAGTGCTTTCGTTCATGCCACTTTGCTGAAACGTGCAATATTCGGACTTACACTGATAATCGATACTACATAATGGCAAGAAAACGCATCTGGTGCCGTCTTCGGATGCTCTCGAAGCGTTCGACAGAAGTAAAAACAAGCACGGACGGTAAGTGACGGCACGGCAGGCCTACATGGTATCATACACACCTCGGCGGCAGACCACGGACACGCCGTCCGCTAGCAACATCAACAAACATCACGCGCCAACCACGCCAACTCCCAAACGACGGGCAACAAGCTCACCTAAGGATGAAAAGACCATCACTCGTGTTCCTAGGCGGTACCCAGGCATAGGGAGATCTTCAAGGAGCAAGCGGGGCGAAAGCTCCCCAGACCCAAGTTACCCGGATGGATTCTGTGGCTGTGCTACGCGCCGAGGAGAAATCTGGAAGTGTGCGCTGCAGTTTTGACTGAACAAGTGGCGCCGCTCCGCGGCGCGGCGCGCTACTAATCAGTCGCTACTGTGAGCGGGTGCGTTCGGGCGGAACAATAGTGGTTCGAAGGGACAAAGCTAATTCGCGGTCAAACAGGAGTTTTGCGTGTATGGCTGTCATGGCACCTGTAGGAATGCTGCCGGTAAGCTGCCAAAAAATAAAATTGTATGGATTTGCTTGGAAGGCTCACGAGAATGAGCAATGAGAGCGTTGGATAAGGGCGGTGCGACGTGCGAAATAAAACAGACGCTCGTCATTTTTAGCACTTTTCTTGCTATTATTGCGCATTCTTGCTCGTCGTGGTCATAGACATTGCTTGTTTTAGCCTAAATGGAGGCCTTCGACAGCTTGTGAAGCATCTAACCCACGTATGCAGTGCCCACTTCTTGGGCAACGAGAGAAGCTCGATAGCCCGGCACTCTGCCTATAGGCACCGGGCGCGGGGACTGGTGGCGCCTCTTTCGGTGGCGACGGGGAACTAATGGAATGGGAGTGCCGAAAAGGGCGCAGGCGCTTGCTGCGGGGGCGCGGGGCTGGACGTTCGTTTCTCTCCATTGTGCTCTCGTCGCTTGTGTCGTGCGCTGCCGAAATCTACGTGTGCGCGAAGACTGAAGATTACAATATCTTAAGGGTCGGCGAAGGATCGAAAATCAATGGAAAACATAACAGGAACGGGGGGCGTGCAAAACTACAACCGAGGAACAAGTGCAATCGGCGAAGCATCCAGTACAGACGAGAACGGAATGGGAGACGTACGCTCTATTTTTTTAATGTTAGGGGACAATGTTAACGTACAGACAGAATAACAAAGTATTAGGAAAAATTCGGCAGATCCCACGTATTGTGGGAACCGATTTTATGGGAATCAGCGAGTCTATGCTGCATTTTTTTTTTTTTTAGCTTTAAGTCACGCGTAACGAGGTGGATCGACGTGTTTTTGTAGATGGAGTTGTGTGCACATAGTGTGCTTAATAAGCATGCCGACTACACTGACGTTTAAAGGCTAACTTGTGGTCTGACGTAATGTTAGCGCTCACGTTAGAGAACAGACGTCAGTGTTATTGAAACGAAGCGCACGCTACGGTGCGATTCACATTTCTTGCCGATGATTTGAATATCATGCGCGTAGCGTTGATCAGAGTATTGTTCAGGGTCGAGCAACGCTTGAATATAGCTTGCAGATTCATAGGAGCACATATATAATGTTTATCTGACGGTTATAAAAGCGGAGCCAACATTGAAATCAAAGGGGTACATAGTAGCACAAACTTAGAAAATAAAGACACGAGAAAACAAGCACGAGGGAGCGTTCGACCTTTCTGCTCCCTCCTACTTCTTTTCTCGTGTCTATTTTCTAAGTTTGCGCTACTATGTACCCCTTTGATGTTAACCAACTCGCCCAACAAGAAGTCTTAATAAAACCAAGATTGGCGTTAAGCCGACGTAATGTCTGTTTCATGTGAGTACATGAGTAATGTTTATTACCTTGTCATGAAATTAGATAGCCAGCGCTGCAACCACAATTGACGTTGGTTGCACCGACATTTTTCTTGCGCATAGGATCTTTTGAAAAGTAATTTCAAGTCATGGCTTGGCTCTGTGGTAGAATATTTGATATCCACTCAGAGTACCTGGTTTCGACTCCTGCTGGCATCCGGATTTCTATTCTTTGCATACGTCGGGTTCACGTGGCTGATGCCGGATTTTTTGGACATGCACCCGCTTAAATTATCAATGTCTGTTCTCGCCGTTCCTGGGTCGATCCACTGTGAATCACCTGTGCCTCATACCAGCATCCCGCGGCCCGTGGTATACGCCCGGTATGTGCCGCACGTGACTGGAAAGATTTTCGCGCTACTCATACCACCATATCACAACCAGATAGCCATGTTCGTCTTATTTTCGTACCCACCTATGCCAATTTTGGTTAATGTCAACTTAAGCAGGCGACCACGAGAGCGCCCAGACGTAGGCGGCTAGATAGAGAAATAGAGGCATTTATAGATAGAAATAAGAAATGCTTTGCGTTTAAAATAGAAATAGGAATGGGGATACCTAGGTCTAGCTCCACATCGTAGCTTATCGCATTGAACTTCGTCTGCGGGGTGCACTTGCAAAGCAATTTGCAGTCGTTGTCGTTTTTATATTCCTTGATGTCAAGCACGTGGCCAGCTTCGTGCAAGCGGTGACCGTTCTCTAGAGCAAACGCATGAAAACGCGTACGCCGGCTGGTCAAGCCTTGAAAGCCGCAACGCAATGTAACTGGCATCGCCATTAGTGCACGTGCGCTGTCAGTACTCGCCTTCCCGCCAGGAGCCCAACAGTGAGGAGCAGCGAGTTTGACAGTTAAAATACAAAGATGTTTATTTTACAACACTTTCGCCAATCGGGTCGGTCTCATTTGCAGTCCCGAAAGGGAGGAGGCATCGTGTCTCGGGCCCGCCTCCAAACGAAAGCAAACGCATAAAAGCACAGCACCACGCAAAGAAGCCTAGTCGATTGACGTTCTGACGGTGATCCTGGGTGTGAAGACATGAAAAGAACGTGTGTCATCCTTTCTTGATGACTTGGCGACCATTGAATGCTGCCACGACCGCAAGCGACTGCGGGGGAGTCTCCCTGGAGCCCGACGAGTGGCCCCGTTATCTGAACACATGTCCGACAGTCGAACGCTTCGTGCTTTGTTCAAGAAAGACTGTTGCTGCCGCTTCTCTTTGCCTTGGGCGACAAACGAAACAGCTTACTGCTTGCGATTGTCTAAAAAGAAACACCGCCGCTACTACTTGAATACGTTGCCGAAAGTAGCAGAGCCTTCTCCGCGTCGTCTGCTTCACATGCCAGTGCTTTCGCTGCCGCCGCTAGGGGCGCTTTTCGGGAGGGGCGCCGCTGGCGCCGTACGACGGCCGCCCGGTGCCTATGTGTTCCGACATTTTTGCCTGCGTACTATAGGAAATGCGATGGCGCGACCCTGCGACGAAGCGTTAAAAATCATCTTATCTAGAAGGGAACACGCCGATGGCGAGAGCCAGGCGCATGATAGGTCTGTGCAGGATGCGTGCTCGCACTTAAATTGTTAACAAATCTAGCGAAGGCGGCGGCCTGCTTGCACCATCCTCGGCAACCAGCCTTGCATGTGCAGCTGGCTCCCGCAGTGTATAAATGGTTCTATAGACAACTGGGAAAATGTGTAGAAAACGGAACGACGGGATTAACGAAGGAAGGAAGGAAGGAAGGAAGAGGAAAAGGAAGGAAAGGCAGGAAGGTCAACCAGACCCGCGTCCGGTTTGTGAAAAGCGAGAGGAACGGAATGAACGAACCTTTTTCTTACTTAGCCCGAACACCAACTACCAACAAACGCCTGTTGAATAGGAGAACGGATGCAAAACTCAAAGGGAACTCGTAGCGTAACAGATGAAAGGAATGCTTTTAATTAAACGTAAATAATACAAGATCTTGATTAAGCTTTGATAGCCAAGCTGAATGCCGATCGCAGTGGACGCTCTTTATCTGAGCGACACACTTGCCAACGACGTCGGAAGGCCCCTTTGCAGACAGTTTCCGTCATAGCGCCGTAAACATGGTTGCTAGCGTAAAGATCATTGCCGTGAAGAAGACTGCTTTCATTTTAAATATCTTTCTACATGTTCAGTCGTGCAGAATCCACGCAATAACACGCACTGCTCGTTCCGAAATGTCGATGTCCTGCTCTCACAGAGCGGAGTTGGCAGCGGCGTCCGCGCCCGCAACATGTCACGACGGGTTCACGCGCGCGGCCGCTACTGGCGGCGCTGATCGTCCAAGCGCCGCAGCGCCACCATACCAGCCGTCAAGGCATATAAGCAAGCAGCGACGGCGTGTCAAGCAGTGAGTGCGGGTGCGAGTGAACGATGGTGACGCCTAAGCTTTGTTCAAGTGCGGTCAGTGTTCTGGAACAATCGAGTGATGACGCCGTGGGAGCTGCGGAAGTTTTGAAGAGTATTTCCTACGGAAGAGAAACATCGGGGTCCGCCGACGCAAGGGAACGACCATCAGCGCTGGAATTTGGGTGAGTGTTGAGAGAAACATTCGAGATACGATCCAAGAATTGTGGACTGGATACGTCTGGTGACTATTCAACACTTTAAACGTTCTTGTATAGCTGTAATACATATATGAGACTGCATTTTCAGCGCGAGTTGCTTATTCCCGTTGATTTAAACACTATCTGAGTTAGATTGAGAGTTGTATTGTGATTAATCCCTGCCGAGTGTGCATGATTTTGTTATGTTTGTACAGCCCTAACTGATCGAGAATATATTTTGTTGTGTTATCTAATCTCGGCTCTGACTCGGTCTTTGGACCACAACCGGCGTTCGCTGGCGCAATAAAGGGACCAACTCTAGAAAGTATCAAAAAATTACACCATCTCCCGCTAAAGGGAACCGTGTGTAGATGTGAAGCAGCGGGCGCTAACGCTTACACTGGCGGTGGCGTTGACGCTGGCGCTATCGCAGGGTTGCGCAGGAGAGAAAACTGAGGAGGCGCAAAGCACGCAGTGATGGAGCGGTGTTTCCTACTGGAACATGCCAATCGCTGCTAATGGGCAATGAGAGACAGAACACTCCGACTGGACACAGAGACCCGCAGTCCGCTTTTAGTTAACGCGCACGCTGCGAATATTTATTGTTCAACAACGCACAGGAGAAATCTCCCACCGGCACCACCTTGGAGGTCAAGATCCATTGCCATATATACGGGATGGACAGTGAACGGTTGTGCAGCGCGAGCAGTCGGTTTTTTCAACCAACAAACTCGCTAGCAGACGCTGCCTGCGTCGGCGTCGCGAGGCGAGAGAGGGGTGGAGCGTAGGAGAGGAGAGAGAGGGGGGGGGGGACGCGCATGCGCAGTGGGGTGTGGACGCTGTGGGCAGGGATGCCTAGAGGAGAGAGGGGGGAGCGTAGGAGAGGTGAGAGAGGGGGGACGCGCATGCGCAGTGGGAGCGTGGGCAGGGATGCCTAGAGGAGAAAGGGGGGAGCATAGGAGGGGAGAGAGGAGGGAGGCGCATGCGCAGTAAGGGTGTGGTTGCCGCGGGGAGGGATGCCTAGAGGAGAGAGTGGGGGGAGAGGAGGTTTTTTATTTTTTTTTTTGAATGGGTTTGCGCATGCGCAGTAAGGGAGGTCACGCCGCACACCACCACCGGATTAAGCTTCGCCATAAGATGCTTCACATCTAAAAGCGACCAGCGCAGGCACCGTTTCTTTCAAGCTCCAAATTCCAGGAAGGTACTCTTGCTTCCACTCCCTTCTAATTTCCCTTTCCACCATTGATTTAAGTGAACCGGTGAGCCGTTCAACTGATCCGGTTCACTGAAGTGAGCTGAACCGTACGGAACCGCTCACTGAAGTGAGCCGCTTTGCCCATCTCTAGTCGTAATAGCATTGGCGGGCAAGAAGAGCCTTAGCGAGTAGCCTGCTAATTTACTACAATTTCCTTCCTTTATTAAAAAAAAATATTTTCACACAAATGTTCTTTTGGGCTACACAAATATTACAAGAGATTCCCTTGAACTTTACGCACCTTCCTTTTATCTGATAGACTAACGAAAGACTTTCCTTACCCTGAAACAATTTGAAAACGCGCTTTCGATTTCGATGTTAGGAGCCGATAAATGAGATGACCGGAAGTTTTTTGGGGGGACAACGCTTGCTGCTACTAAAGTCCCTGTATGTTTCAAAAGTAGCGAAAGGTCTTGATCCAGCCGCCGCGTCCTGCGATAGGCCGGTTGGCGACACGTGACCTTTTTGCCTCCGCGCCCCGCCCAAAGGGTCCAGCGGTGGCAGCGCTGTGCCGGCGAGAGGTACGGGTGACTGCGTTTTCAAGCGTGGAGTTGGACAATTTAACAAGTACTTCACGCGCCTCTGTCGCATTGTTGTTGCAATTTAGAAGCGTTTATTTACTTGAAGTTGAGTGGACGTGGGAATTCTGTGCTTGAATTGAATGCGACGGGGTAGTATGCCGGGTCTCAAATGCCCTCGGTTGTTTCACCGCGCGGAGGACAGAAAAAGCTTTTTTTTTTTTTTCTGTTGCTCGCCGTGACCGAAATATATTCTCAAGGAAAGTATGGCCCCACAAAATCAGTCGCCAGAAATGTTTGCACACAGAAAACACCCGGCTATGCGAAGTAAGTGATTTTGTAATGTTTATAACTTCACGCAGCCTTTCGCCTCGCGGCGAGCTTTTGTTCGTGCATATAGGTGAGCATTATCTGAGCAAGGCTATTATTCTTTCAGCATTTTTTATACTGTAGCTTTGTGCGCAGTAGACAACCCAGATTCACGCCCGTATCTCTAAACATTAAATAGCTCGGAACCCAATACACTCACGCCTTCGTTTTTCTCCTCGGAGTGGCTTCAACACTGAAAGCTCACAAGAAAAGGACAATTTGGGATTAGTTTTTTGCCACACCTTGCCATGTTTTGCCGCACTGTTGTGCGCGGGATCAATTAAGGCTTCTTCATTGAAGCATTCCGCGTGATGTTTTCCCTGGGGGGGCCACAATGCTTTTGGCGAGTCCGAGTAAGTAATTCTGCATGACACTGGGAGGAAAAAACTGAAACCATGTATGCCGCACCCAGAATCTCTGCTAATTTGCCAAGGCAGAAGGAACGGAAGCCACCCTGCAAGCGAATGAGGGGTGATCAGTATTGGCAACAAACGTTCTGAAGAAAAACTTTGCTATAAATTCATGCAATAAAACCCAATTTTCCAATAAGTGCTCTTTTATACTCATGCATCCCTACAAAAAGTGACCTAGCTCACCTTTTCTCGTTGTAGTCGGGTTTTAGGCCCTGTAGGTGCATACATACCTCGAATTCATTTGAAATTGCATTAGGTAACTAATAACATCCCCTATACTTTCCTTGACATCATTGTCTGTTAGTTCTCAATAATTATAGGCAACATTGCAACATACCTTCATATCTGCGGTACACGTATGCGGCGGGGGTAGTAAGAGGCAGACGGCTTTGGATAAATGTACGTCTTTAAGCACAGTTAATCATTAAAATGCGTGAGACACTAGTGGGCATGCTATACAGTGAAACCTCGGTGATACGAATCTCAGGGGACCAGAAGAATTATTCGTATCATCCGAAATTCGTATCACCAGAAAGCATGGAAAATTAGCATGCGACAAAAGGAAGCTGGCGTACATTTTCATTTTATGTTTTTCAGGGCCGCAGCAACGTCAGGAAGAACTCAGAATGATTGTCAGTTAGGTTTTTAGATGTCAGCACTCATACCAGCAATCGTAAATGTGCGGCCCGTACGCGCGTGTTTAATGAACCAGGAGCGTTGTGACCCGCGACAGCAGTAGCTCCTTCCAAATTTTAGTAGCCTTTTTCGCATGAAAACGGAGTACTGTGGCGAAAGTAACGGAAGAAGCGCTTTGACGCGATAGATCAAGGCCGCAAAATTTCGGAACCACGGTCCTATGTTATGATTTCGTTATCGTGGAGGTGTTGGGGTTGTGAGGCCTGACTCCTTTGCCAAGACTGTCCTCGCCTTCTTTCGCTCCTCGTCCACCTTTCATAAGATGTCTGATGCACGAAGCAGGCACGTGTAAGTACAGTACAAAGACAGCAGCCCTCGTCGACGCGTTAGAACAAAAGCATGGCCCCAATTCCCTCTGTGATCTAAACGCGAAGGCACACGGAGGCGCACTAGAGCCTCAAAGATTGGCGCACATAATTTCGGAGACCTTGACGCGTCTCTGAATTAAGGTATATTCTGACCGTAAGAAAACTATTTTCTTACACCATGATTCTGACGATTTGTCGGTGCGGCGCGCGTGCCCGCGCTTGCGTTGCCGCGCTCGCCCACTTGGCGCGTCTTCCGCAACAGCGCCGACAGCACCTCTTCGTACCTGGGTGGTACCGTACGTTCGTATCAAACGTCGCCGGCTGAAAATCGGTTCGCAACAACCCTACTCAATTACACTACAGGCCAATGGGCCTTGGCCGGGGCCAAAGAAAAATTCGTATCACCCCGAAATTCGTATGACCTGTGATCGTATCACCGAGATTTCACTGTATTTCCTAGATCTTGAAAGGTACTCTGGTTGCTGACATTCCACGCGTGCAGTGCAACTATTTCTCCTAAATAAGCATATCAGAGTACTTTATAAACAAAATAAGCGTAGTTAAAAGCGTCGTTTAATCGTGGGGATACTCTGAACGCTGACAAACCCAATGGAACAAATAATAGCGCCTGTTTTGCACTGCACACTACGCTAAGTGAACCAAGAGGTTCACTTAGCACACAAAAAACTTTAGGTCCACAACTGAATTTTGTCTACCGGCCAATTATAACCCGTGTCACGCGGCAGCGTATCATATCTTCACGTGACTATTTATGTTAGCTGCATCGCTCGGACATGGGCGGCCCCCCATCAGCGTGCTTCCCTCAAGAACTTTTCACACGCGCAGGCGTGCGTTAGCGGCAAATCAAATGCCGCGCTAGCTTTCCCACGTCGCAACGTTACAATGATCGATATAGAACGACCGACAGATATCTTCCTCAATTTTGCGATGTTCCCGATTTAACGAAATTATTCGAGCATAGTTATGACTTCGTTAAATCAAGTTCTGACTGCATTGTAACATTCTGTGATGATGACTTATACCAATTCTAGGTGCAATGTTACGCAAACTGAAGTAATGCGCTCTACACTGCGATTACACAACAGGAATGATGGTTATATTTAAATGATGATACTTGTCAAGGAGGTGGAGAATGGGGGGTTGGGGGGGAGGGGCAACTTTCTTTTTAATGCCATAGTGTTGAACACCTCGTTTCACAGATACCCCGGCGTTGGTGTCGGTGTCGTTGGTTGCGAGCGAAAAATCATCATCTTGTCCGTGACCGAAAAACCGAGAAAGATGCAAATCAAATCACCAATAAAAAAATCGGCACATCCCTCGTACCTTGGGAATCGATGTTATGCGAGGCATGCGAAGGGAACGTGACTGCGTTGCGATTTTTGTAGCGTTAGCTACACTGGCCTAGCCAAACCCGTTTCGCGCGGCACATCAAGAGCCGTGCTGCGCATGCGTGAGGATCAGTGATGTCACACAGCTGGCGCACCGGAGGACCGGAGCCGGCATCTCCCGCGCACTCCGCCGCCGCCGGTCTGCGCATTCCAGAGGAGTGACGTCGTAGCCGTGGTAGACGCACTCGCGCCGACGCGCGCGCGCAGCTATTCGCATTCGCTGTGCAGTCGCCGTCTGACACTGCGCTGGAGCCGCTGCGCTTCTGACTGGCGTTTGCCAGTGTGGTATAGCCATGGAGAAGGAGAGCGCAAATGCTGCTCAACGGCGCAGAAGAGCGGAGAAGCGTGACTCATCGGATCCCGACGTAGTTGCCTGGCAATTAGCAGTTGAGGGTAGGAAGAATGAACAGAATACTGTGTTGGGGCCATAGAGACGGCAGCGTGTTACTTCACTGATCACCAAGCCGTCTTTGTGGCAATAGAGAAGCAACCTGACGTTGAGCAAAATTATACATGTGCCACATAATACGTATACCGTGTTTGTGTGTCATTGGAGCAGCAGTAAGCATGATAATCAAGCTAATCCTAGACAATCTAGACAATCAGGAAAGCTAAGAATAATCAGCTGAACCTTTGCTAACGCTACGTATATCCTGGCATAGCCGAGCTAAGCCACTGCAACATTTTTTTATTGAGCGAAATGTTATGAAATGGCGCTAAAGATATGTACAAATGTTGTACGCACAGACATATGTTTTAGATGTGAAGCATCTTATGGCGAAGCTTAATCCGGTGGTGGCGGTGGTGTGCCGGCGTGACCACCCTTACTGCGCATGCGCAAACCTTTGAAAAAATAAAAACCTCCTCTCCCCCCTCTCTCTCCTCTAGGCATCCCTGCCCGCGGCGTCCACACTCCCACTGCGCATGCGCGTCCCCCCCCCCCTCTCTAGCCTCGCGACGCCGACGCAGGCAGCGTCTGCTAGCGAGTTTCTTGGTTGAAAAAACCGACTGCTCGCGCTGCACAACCGTTCACTGGCCACCCCGTATATATGGCAATGGATCTTGACCTCCAAGGTGGTGCCGGTGGGAGATTTCTCCTGTGCGTTGTTGAACAATAAAGATTCGCAGCGTGCGCGTTAACTAAAAGCGAACTGCGGGTCTCTGTGTCCAGTCGGAGTCTTCTGTCTCTCATTGCCCAGTAGCAGCGATTGGCATGTTCCAGTAGGAAACACCGCTCCATCACTGCGTGCTTTGCGCCTCCCCAGTTTTCTGTCCTCCGCAACGCTGCGATGAGCACTAGCGTCAACGCCACCGCCAATGTAAGCGTTAGCGCCCGCTGCTTCACATCTACACATGGTTCCCTTTAGCGGGAGATGGTGTAATTTTTTTGTAACCAGTTGTTTACAGTTGCGTATCGATGCCAACAGCAACATTGGTATCAGCAACACAAGAAGCGGTAAGCTCATATGCAGAACTTGTGCACGCGAGGATGGTAGCCCTGGACATTGCTACATAAATCAACTTCAGTGGATGGCGCATAACTACAATTAACATTAACCCGACGTGACGGCTGTATTATAGGAGTACATATGTAACGTTTATAAAATCAGATAGCCAGCACTGCAACCAGAACTGACGTTTCACGAACATTAGGATCTATTTCACAATCAATTCCGGGACCTGACATGGCTCTGTGGTAGAATACTTGATTGCAACGCAGAATGCTGGGGTTCGATTCCTGCTGGGACCCTGACATTTATTTGCATTCGTAGGGTCAACGCTGCCCGTTCCTGGGTAGATAAAAACTGTCAATCACCTGTGGCACATACCCGCCCGTGGTATACGGGTATGTGCCACAAGTGTCTGGTGGAAAGGGTTTGACGACGTACGCGATGGGATTGTCACATTATTCATGTCATGACCAGTGAGTCGTATTCGTCAAACCCTCTTACCCACCCATACAAATTTCGGTTTACCCCAAGTTAAGGGGGTGATCACGAGAGCACCCAGACGTAGGGGGGATAGATAGATAGATAGATAGATAGATAGATAGATAGATAGATAGATAGATAGATAGATAGATAGATAGATAGATAGATAGATAGATAGATAGATAGATAGATAGATAGATACGCAAATAGGCACGCTAAAAGTGCCTATAGAGTTGTCAAGGCACGTTTAAAGTGCCTTGACAACTCTACTTGCAGTAGGCATTCTATAGGATAGTTTGAAACGGCCAATCTTATGCGCACAGTCGTTCGTTTCCTTACGGCACGGTAGAGGCATGCATAGAGAACCGAAGCCAGGCTAGCAATTGAAGAAGCGATGCGCACGCGGCCCGATTATGTTATCGCATACTTCTCTTGAATGCGAAGCTCAAGCATCCTCCAAGTTTTCTTACGTTTTTCGTCTCCCAGTAAAGCACCTCGGGATATTCCAATTTTTCCGCACGCAATAGGAAAAACTGAGTATGCCAGCGTCTTTAAAATGAGTCAGAGTAGGTTAACGGCGGCCCACCCAAACGCTTCTCTCACCGTGGATGAAAGAGAGAGGGAAAGGAGAGAAATTCTTGGCAAGAAAATTGTCTTGACGAGGCGGAATTCGAACCCGCGTACCTACGATCCGAAGGCGAGCATTGTAACCACTCGGCTATCCAGGCTCGCCAATACGCATAACATAGCCTTCTATGGAATAGTATACCAAGGGGGGTGAGGAAGGGAAGTGACGGTGAAGAAGATAGATGTGAGGGCGAGGAAGAGAGAGTAAAGCATAGCATAGAAAGAAAGAGAGAAAGAAAGGGTAGAAGAAACAGAAAGAGAAAGACAGAAAGAAAATAAAGAGAATCAAAGAAGGTGCGAAAAATGTATATGCAGATAGACAGAGAGGTAGAAAGAAAGAGAAACCGAAAAATAGAGAGAGAGAGAGAAAGATAGAAGGAGCGAGAAACAGAAAAAAAATCATGGCTGATCCCTCTGTCATAGGAATCGGTAAAACACGAAAGTGAAATATGTCTTCACAGAGGTTGTCGAGCATTTACTGTGCATTGTTTCGCCACAAGGGCAAAGGAATGAATGTTATAGCAACCAATTGTAATATCACGCGAAGAACGGCAAGCAGCTCGAAACTTGCAGCTCACTCCTCAAGCAGAAGGTCGCACGAAAAGAACGTACACATGACGAGCGCGAACTAACAACTGTGACAACTCGACACTTAAAGCGAGCAGCTCAAACACAAAGAAGGACGCAGGAAACGAGCACGCAAGTATACTCAGGACGAGCGCGAACTGACAATAATATCGAGGGTTTTAACGTCATAAAACCACGGTATGATTAGGAGAGACGCCATAGTGGAGGGCACCGAAAATTTCGGCCTCCTGGAGATCTTTAAGCTGCACCTAAATCTAAGTACACGGGCGAGAGCGAACTAACAACTGCCACAGTTACTTCTTTGTGTCAGAGCAGAGCGCTTCTTTTACAAACGCGGCCGCTGCAGCGAGCTAAGTGACCTTCGTGCTCTCTGGAACTTCAACGCCAGCACAAGACATTCAAAGCGCCCCGATCACGAGATAAGCGCGCGCGCATCGCAACGCGCGGAGCTACGACTTTTAAAGCGCACCCTCGCGCCCGTCGCGTCATCTCGCTAGTCATAACAAAAACACGCTCAAGTCACCGATATCCGGGAACCGCCGACAGCAAATGGTGTAAATAAATAGCTTGCCGTTAACAGTCCGGAGAACGGACGATTCGTGACCGGGTTGTTTCGCGTCGCGCGCTACGGAGCGAGAGGTCGTAGGTTCGATTCTCGGTGACGGAGCTTTTTCTTGTCAGTTTTTTTTTCTTTGCCAGCTGTTAGTGTATATTTTGTAACGTCATATCGGTGACGGAAATACGTCAGGGTAACCGTGGTAGGCCCCGGCATTAAACACTTTCGTGTTAATATATATATGGAGAGAGAAAGAAAGAAAGGGAAGTAAGCACAGACAAAGAAGACAGAAAAAAGACAAAGAAAATGAAAGAAAAAGATGAAGAAAGAAAAATAAAGAAGAGATGGAAGAGATGTCGCCACGGCAATGCAGTCGCCGCAGCAGTTCGGCGAAGAACAGGGCAACGCTCTAGTGGATATGGCGACGGAGTTAGTAGGTGACGAAGACCGTAAGCGCCGAAGTCACGCAGTCATCTGCTCGAACGCGCGGACCAGAAACCGCAGCTAATTCTCGGGATTACACCCGACCATGTTGCTGGCAGCGGTGGTCTCCCATGTCGTCACAGAAGTAGACATCGATGGCTGTGAACGCATGAAGTCCCGCGCTCCGTCTCGCGACTGTCGTCCGGTTGGGCAACACTCGGGCCTATACGTCCGATGGTGTTACTGGCGGCCGCAGTAGATTCCCGCTGGCTTTATGGACTCGCCGTCGAAGCTTGAAGCCAAGCGAATGAGGCCACTTCGACCCCTGACCTCTGCCAGGCACTCGATCGGTACTATACTCAACCGTGATGCTGGCGATCAGCCTCCACGCTTTTCCAGCTGAAACGAACACTACACTCGAAACTTCGTGGCACTCCACGCGCATGCCTCTCGCGCCCACCTTCACTTGCGTCCTTAGACACTCCAATTTCTCTCACTGGGGGGCCTCGGGCCGCAGCCGATTATCATCTTTCTCTTCGCGCATGTTTTGCCACCGCGCTTCTGTCTCACCACTCCGTTCACTCTGTCCACGTCGACTTCGTCACAGCACACACGACACTTGCGCACATCTCACATCACAGTCACCCAGCTCCGCACTTCCTTCAGGCTTGGCACCAATATATAGTGCGAAGAGGACTTAATATTTTTATACGTGCCAGTAAAGAGTTCCTTCAAACTGACAACGTCGGAGATGTAAATCTGAGCGATGTGGGGTTGTACGTACTGAACTCTGGGATTGCAATTAATCGTCCCGATTTCTGGCCTGGGACTGACTGATTTCTGTGCCCAGAAAATTTTTATTTCATCGTACGACATGACGAAAACTTACGCACAGTGACGGCACAAAAGGGGTAGTTTTATTGTACCTGTGTGTTGTACATAAACAAAAACAAAGTAAAAGTACTACATACATTTCACAGATAAACACCACTGATTTATCTCTGTAGTATATTGGAATGCGCACAAATTAAAGAAACAATAAACTGGATCAGATTGTTCACATACTGAAGGCTATCACGTATACATGAATGCTAGAGTGGGAACTCTGTTAGTACGGGACTACTCGAATCTCTAGCTGTCCCTTCCATACTTTAAGAGGGCTCACCAGCTCCAAAGCAACGCAGATTTGAACTTTTTGTGTCCATAGATGGCATCACTTACACACCACCAAAAGGAGGGAAGTTAGTGTACACTCTAGGTGTGTAAATGTCACTGGGACATGAAGGTAGCAGCACTACTTTTCCGCGTGCGAAAAGTAGTGCTGCTTGAACCTTGCCCGCGAATACCTCAAAACACGGTGAACGCTTTGTCAACGCCGGTCCTAGGTTTCCGCCAGCTAAGCCGTAGCAAATGCGGTGGAGGGGCTTCAGCTTTGTCCTCCCCGTACCGTGGGGTGTAAGCCATTCCCTCCAACTTCTCCGTTTCGCCGCACCGCTCCCGTAGTAACCCAAACAATGGGTAATGACCTGTCTTCACAGTTGTCTGCTGCTTATTGTGAGCGGCTATCGGACGTTTTCAACAGCCGGTTTGGGAAAGATGCGACGCGCAGTAGCACAGGCGCACCGAGGTGGCAGTTTGAATGAACTTTCCACTGCGTAGAAGTTACTCCCCGCCACCGATCACAGCGCATCTTTCTCGCTTCGTTCTTTCACTTAGTGATAGAGCACTGCACGAGAGTGGGCTTACCCGAAAGCCCCAGCGTACACTGCAGTGAAGAGCGGGCACAGCAACGTCGGAGCACGGCCGGTCTAGAGGCGCGCGCTCGCTCCAGACCGGCCGTGGTTGGAGTAAGGCGTAATATGTGCGTTTTCATTAAGCATCTTCAATGGCATGTCATTGAATAATGTTTACAACTTACTAGATTTATTATTTTAGGGGCAAAGCTCCTTAGGGGCTAGCCTTGTCCGGCGATGCACCGGCGTCCACAATCGTATCACAACACCTGCTACCCAGCTGTGAAAAAACCGTCTGCGCCGTCCGGAACACAGACATTATGGACCTTAGGGCCTAGCTTCGCCCACTCGTCATCATTCACTTTGTGGAGATGCGTAGATTTTTTTTTTTTTACACAGAACCATCTCACCACTATTCCCAATAGACTATGCCGTAAAAAGCAACTTTTATAAAAAAATGTTTTTTTTCGAGCACTGCTTACGTTATTTTATCTCTGAAACACTTTCACCAGCCTTTTTGCATCTACACATTTAGGTGAATACATAAAATTGCTACTTTGAGAATACGAGATTTCAAAGAAAATTGAAAGGTCCGCGAAACTCGTGCGTTTCTCTTTGTTTTATAATTGAAGAAAATAAATTGATTTAAACTCTCTGTGTACGAAAGCCTAATGTTGTTCGGTGGCACAAGAAAGATAAGTAGCAATGCGTGGAATATATGTATATATATATTACAAATTTTATTATATATATATATATATATATATATATATATATATATACATATATATATATATATATATATATATATATATATATATATATTCAGCGTGTTTGGCAACAAAAAAGCGAGGATAATGTTTATCAAGGATACTATTTAAAAATTACATCTAAGGTGGTCGAGCGTGAAGACCGGGTCAGTTGGCGGGCAATGACCCAGCACCATCACCCCGAGTTGCCACGTTGTGAAGGGCACTTGTCGAGTCATACACTTGACAGTGGCCGCTCAACAAAAAATCTTTTTTTTTTTTTCAAAAAAGCTTGTTCTGATCTACGCATGCGTATTTGGCGCCTTGAAGAACCAGTTCGCGGTAGCCGATCGCGCTATTACATCCTAAAATCCAGATTTGCCTGCTTTCCTATGAAGTTTCTAAACAGCCAGGATGTCGCGCTTCTGCGTATTCCTGACCGACAGAACTGAGAGAAAGTACACGAGTCTCTTGGCTAGTCAGGCAAGTCTGCTGCAGAAGCCGCCGCTGGCCCCCGCAGCAGCAGTAAATTCCTGTGAGCGCTGAATAGAACGATTAGCTATGGACAAGGGGTAGTTTCCTGAACACCGAGGACCTCTCGCTACGGCGAAGAAACGCGGCTTTGTGGTTCGGTCGCACACCTGCATCAGCCTCCCATTCCACTTCATTGTCGCAGGGAACACGCTCACGCTCGGGAGCAGAAGCAGCACACCCCCCCCCCCCCCTCCCCCCCCCCCGCAAAACACGAAACAAAGAAAAAAATACCCAAGCTCGTTCAAGCTCACTCAGCAAGTCCCTTACTTTTCTCCGCTGCACACGAATACAGCCATTTGAGAGGTTGGTGGTAGAGTGTAGGATCGCGGAATATAGGCGATACCAGGGGGAGCCACGTGGCGCCTCTTAAATTTGGCGCGAATTTTAAATCCAGACTGAAAGTACATACAACACTTTCAAAGCCTGTAAAATGGAAACCATAAGCTTGACATGCATGACAATTATACCATAACAATAAGGAAAGAAAAAGGGAGGAAATGTTGCGGACTAAATTTAGATAACTAATCTATTTTCTTCAGGAGACAACAAGAAAGAGCGAGACGTTAAAAAATACAATTTTTTCTGGATATTTGCCTCTGGTTTGTAAATGAAAGCTTGAGGAAAATATCTGTCCGCAACATTTCCTCCATATACTAAAAAAGAATGCACTGCCGAAAACCCCGTGTAAATCTGACCAAATTTGGGCACGCAAGAGCTCCTAAAAATGCGCATGTATTCTCTAAGGGAGCTAGCACTGGTGAACCCTCTTAAAGAAACGTGTGTGCCGTCGTCGGAGGAAAGCCTCTTCTCCGTGTTTTTCCAGCTGCTCATCGAGGTAATTCCACCCAATGAGGCGCATATTGTGGAGGGCAGGGTAGGCGCCCTTATGAGGTTTGCGGCGCGCTACCGCTGTGGCGGTAGCGCGCCGTACCGTACTGTGGCGGTAGCGCGCTACCGAGCTACCGCCACAGTACGTGCAAGGTAACTGGACCAGTCAGGCGCACAGCTCCCGCTATGTTCTCGTGCGTGATGTGCTTATGCCAAAGAGGCGTTGCATCGTGTGCCAGACGCCTTTAGCCGCCGAGTCCTCAAACATAGCGTGCTGTATCGTCTCCCTTGTGGTAACCTCACGCGTAAGCAATGCCCTCCATCTTCTGAACCAGTCAAACTCGCGCAGCTCGTCGGGAACGCGATTTCAACGCAGTCTTTTCCATTTTATTGCACTATATTCCTTTTCCTAATCTTTGCTGCGTGTGCTACTTGTCACCATCTCACTGATCTCCTGTGCGGAAATTTCTTCCAGGCTGCATGATCCTATTCATTCCACTGCTCTTTTTAAGCCACCAGAATCTCTGTAAAACTTTAGCGGCGTTTCAACCCGCGGTCCATTGTACTGAGTCGCCGTGAAAGTTCCTTTTAGTGTAGAACTCCAGTGCATTAATAGTCCGTATGCGGGGTAATTACGATCATCGAAGAGCTTCTCTGTTGTTTCTGCAGTCAGTGCTCTCGTGAACGTTAGTATGTCTGGGAGACCCAGGCCACCACGGCTTGTGAAAAGCTGTAAAAGCTTTCTTTGAACCTTTGCTGGTTTCTCTCCGCACAGGAAGGCTCCCACAATGGAGGCGAAGCGTACTGTTACACGGCGAGGAAGAAGGGCAATGGGCAATGTGTGGTATGTAGAGCGCAAAAGCATATGCCTGCGTCTTCATGACTGTTG
>JALIZH010017416.1:0-16884 GCA_030522465.1 Rhipicephalus appendiculatus
AAAATAAGCAATGCAAGTCTACCATATCTTCGAACCAGCGTTTTACGTAACGCGTTACAAGTAATCTATTACTTGTAATCAAAAACATTTTTTTAATTTTCTAAGATATTCCATTATTTTTCGAAACTGCAATGTTCTGAGTAAGTCAACTGCATTTCCTTGTGATTGATTCTCTGTAATCAATTACTTCTTTACTACGTCTGCGATGTTTTGTCTCCATGTCGGTGTGTGGGTTTCTGCGGCGAAAGGAGGCGGAGCTGATCGGCGAAATGTTCCTCCTTGACGTGACGAGCGGTCATTGCTTGCTATCGCCAGCCAGTAGCAAATAGGTAATCGTTTTAAAGACGATAGTCTTTCTTGGGATACTTAAACGCAAAAATTTTGGTCTGTCTGTCTGTCTATCTGTCTGTCTGTCCGTGACCCGATTCAGCTAGCTACAGGGCCAAAGTTTAACTAATTTCTGAACGCCCAGCCATCTTGAACTGGTGTTTTCATTCATAATTGTGAACATATTCGATCAAAAAGCAAATACTACGCATACCTGAGGCGCAACATTAATATGTAATTATCAGGTCGTGTGTTCTTTTATTAGAACATACACAGATACGTAATTCTAAAGACCCTAGTGTCTTTTAGGCTGTGCTGAAAATGCGAAGCTGTGCATGAACTGCGACGCTTTGCACGAAAAAGCGCTTTGCCGACGATGAAGTGACCCTTGGTTCAGCACAAGCCCATGTTTTTCGATGGCGTCCATATCTCGCGCAGCGCCGCGTCTGTTTTATCAATGCCAGCCAGATGCGGCCAATTCAACGTAGAGTAGGCGCTGTCTGAGGCAAGGCAAAACATAGGAGTACGGCCGGCACAAGACTATCGTCTTTCGACGACATTTGCAGTGAAGCACGCAGATACGCGGCCATTTTTATCTTTGCCTATGCCTTCAATCCGTTGTCAGATTAAACGCCGCACCCAACTACCGCGGCACATCGGAGATGAGCTTTGCGCCGATCAGCTCTGCCTTGCATGCGTAATCATGCAAACCGCGATTAAGATTTGCAGTGGGATATCTCGGGGCACAGACATGCTTGAAGAATTCTGCCAAGTGTAACTGTGTAGAAACGCGGTTGCCTCACTTTTCAATTCAAACATGCCCGCTTGCTGCCCTCACTGAAAAGTTAATTATTCAATCTTAGTAGATTGGGCGGCTGACAGCGATAGTTATTGTCTGACTTTGTGTCCCCCTCAATACATAACTTATCTGCAAAAGTGGTTTTCCCGTGCCTCCCAGCGCTGAATTCTAACAAAATCAAAAAAACTTAACTTTGAACACCCGGTATGAGGGAACCCTGCGTGACTGCCTACCAGTGCTTCACCGATTATCACCAGCAAACAAGAGAACTCTGGATGCCACAGGAAACAGCTCCCTGCGAATATGTCTAGGCCTCCCGATGAGTTCAACATCCTCGGGAACTGTAGTAGAAGCAAGATGGATCCCGCTAGATGTCATTTCTATCAAAGAAACCATGCGTACTCGTCTTTGACATATACAACAAATGAAGAAGCATTTTCTGTACCACGTCCATCTAACCCACAGCAATTCTGCATTCGACCAAGCTGTGCAAATGCTTCAACTTACTCTTATTAGTCAGCCACAAAAATTAATGCCTCCAGCATTTCCTCTCTGGACACTTTCGCCTCTAACTATAGAATAATTTGTATCTGAAATCGATGGAGCAAAGAGACGCGTGTCACAGACCGCGCTGCTGCAGACTACTCTCCTCTTCTTAGCCAAGCACTGTACTCAGCACTCTCATATTTACACTGACGCCTCAACCACTCAGGAGACTTCTTTCTATGGCCTTTATGTCCCCTCTACAAGACAAACGCTCTCTTATTGGCTACAATGGAGGACATCCTCAATGACAGGAGAACTTCATGGCATCAAAGAAGCTTTACTCTATATCTTGCGCCAAACGCCGGACCGATTGGTAATTTTCACTGACCCCAAGGGAGCACTACAGATATTGTTAAACCCCTTAAAGAAAACAAATTTTCACCCCGTTTCATTCGACATACCATGCTTACACCATTTGGCTGTTACCACAGGCCACTTCATCACATTTCAGAGGATACGGGCTGACTAGGGTATTCAGGCCAACGAAAAAGCAGATGAAGGGACACGCAAAGGTCGGGAATACAAAATTTATAGGCCAACTTATTTCCCCAAATCTGATGCTTCCCAGCTGGCCAAAAGACTTGCTTCTGAAGAAAATAAGAGGCTGTGGAACCTTCCGACACTTCCTATTGCTTTCCTCCACTCAATCGACCCGTGTCTGAGAACGAGACTCCCATCCAGAATTCCTCGACAACTGGAAGCCCTCTAACCTCGTCTTCGCCTTAACACTGCCTATGGAAACAGCTTTCAGTACCGATTCGGTCAAGTAGAGAGTCCGTAGGCTCCATGAAAACTGTGAAACACATTTTATTTCAGGGTCGAGCGTATGCCGATGAGCGTGCGCTCTATGAATATTGCATGCATTCGATAAACCAAAGAACTTGATCGTTTAACAGTGTCTTGGGCCCTGTAGCCTGCCTCACGCTACAAAGGCGTCCGATGAAACTTTTATTCACGTATTCAGAGAGTATCGGTCAGCTCGACAAACTTTAGCTGTACCACGCAATGAGATGTTCTATGAACGCACGTCCCCTCTCACAAGACAAAAAAGGACTGTCTGTTTTTTTATTTATTTCTCTCGCTACTTTCAGTTCCCAATACCCTTCCCCACGCAGAGTACAGAGTCAGCGATTTGCATACGCCTGCTATATTCTCGGCTTTTCAATAAAGAGTTCTCTTTCTCTCTCTCAGCTTTCGATCTACAGAGACACATGTCAGCAGGAAGTGAAACACATTCCCGCGTGCACGACCCGAGCTACAAACTCTGCTGATCGCGTTTCTGAAGCGCGGTGTAGCATGAACATAGGCGTGCTTAGCCTATTAGTAGGGAGCGCACACCTTGGCGTTTCTTTCCTCGAATGACGACGAAGAAGTGCATATCGAGTACCAGGGTTATGCGCTTTTTAATCCCACCCTCTCGCGCAATTCAGAATTTGCTGCGTTCAGGTGTATGTTACCTACTTCGGCTAAATCAATACCTAAATCAAGACATTTGGCGTTAGTCATCGGGATGGAGATGTGTCACTAGGCGTGAACGTGGGTACATCAACTCCAAACAGTGCTATGGGTGGCAATCTCCAATACTCATTGTGCAAGCTGTCATATACCAATGTATAATAAACAATGAAATATACACAACACAACCGTATTCTAAAACAGGTCTGATGCAAGTAGTGTATGCCATACGTTTTAAATTCGCATGCGATCATCGCAGGTTTCTTTGAATGGCATTTAAAGCCTTACCAGCTTTGGCTATGAGAGTGTCCACTTGAGGCTTCCAAGAACATTCAGATGATAGTAGCACACCTAGGTACTTATATCTACTATCTTGTTTCAACTGTACATTGTTCAGGTGGTAACGTGAGTGAAATGGTTTCATCCTTTTAGTAAATGTAATATGTACACACTGTCATATTCAAATTCATTTTCGATTTGGTACACCAGTTATGAATGAGCGATAAGTCTTTCTGAAGTTCTATTGCATCATTGTGATCGGAAATTTTTTTGTACACAACACAGTCATCCGCAAACAACCGTATAGAAGATGAAATTCCTGCAGAGATATCATTGACATAGATTAAAAACAATAGTGGACCCAGAACGGAGCCCTGTGTGACCCCTGAGGTAACATCTGCATATTCGTAGCATTTTCCATTCAGTACTACAGATTGTCTTCTTTGGGAAAGGTAGCATTCGATCCATTTAAAAACGGTCTTATCAATGTTCAGCGTGGTAAGTTTAAACAATAAGAGTGAATGGGAAACCGTGTCAAAGGCTTTCCGGAAATCCAGGAACACACCATCAACCTGTCCTACAGTATCTACGCCCGACGTTATATCGTGATAAAATTCTACTAATTGTGTTGTGCAAGACAGTCCTCTGCGAAATCCATGCTGCTCGTTGATTAGTACCTTATGCTTTTTTTAAATGATTTATTATTTATTTATATAAAATATGTTCGAGTATTTTACATGGGATAGACGTAAGTGATATTGGTCTATAGTTACCGACGTCTTTTTTGGAACCATCTTTATGTATCGGTACCACGTGCGCAATTTTCCAGTCATGTGGTAAACTACCTGTTGCTAAAGATTTTTCAAAAATCGCATAAAGGTACATAGAAATTGGCCCAGCGCAACGCTTGAGTACACGCGGAGAAATTCTATCTGGACCACTAGATTTACTCTCATCAACGTCCTTCAATAGTTTTTCAATTCCATTAACACTAAGCTCAACAGGAAGCTTAGGCGAAATGCTCATAATAGTTGGATGATAATTACAGCTGTGTTTGGGTAAGAAAGCCCACAGAAACTGTTAGCAACGCTCGGTGCAGAGCGCTCCGCATTGTTTGGGGAGCTTAGCGATTGTTTGGGATCATTCTGATAAGATGGCACGCAAGACGCGAATAGTCAAGTTTATCTCAGAGCATAGCCGAGCACCAGCAAGAAAGCTGGAATGTTGGATGAGTGGTGAGATTTCTCGACGGCCGCCGACTGTGTACAGCAAGAATAGTTTTTTCCTTGATTTTCCTTTTTCCTGCACAAGTTCTCACAAATAAAGGGTTGCGTATTCTCCGTCACAGCACCGTCACAATATTATAGGTCCCAGCTAAGTTAACATTGATAATCATGGCGCTCCTTGGTCACACCTGGATCTTTCGCCGGTACCTGCTGTCACGTAATGAAAAGTCAAGGGCTGAGCCTCAAACCAAGCCAATCATTCCGAGTTACTGTCAAGTCGGCTACAACGGAGCACGCAAGAGCTTCAATAAAGCTTGCTGCTGGGCGAGTTGGTTCATACTTGGAAGGAGACTATGGTTGCGCACTAAAAACCACAAGGACACAGAAGACACGGACGAGCGCTAGTCCGTGTCTTCTGTGTCCTTGTGGTTTTTAGTGCGCAGCCATAGTCTCCTTCGAAGGGCTTGAAACCGTTTTGCAAAAAGACCCTGTATGATTGTCATGTCGAGCATGGAGTCCCGTTAACGGGCGTCATATTGCGGGGCAGAAAAATATAATAGCGCCAAGCGTCCTTTTCTCCATTCTTCCACGCAATTTCGAGGTAGTTAATCAGAAGGCCATGGTTCCTCAGTATTTAGGACGAACGACGGTTCCTGCAATCGCGTCCTCGTTGCAGCTTCGACAGAATCAGAGAAGGTCAACATATAGCGTAGAGCCACAATTTCTTCTATGTATGCTCCTGCTGTGCGGCTGATGTTCTTGTATTCATGGCTGAAGCTCAGATGATCTCGTTGCCCTTTCCTACATGTAATCGAGCTTTTCCGGCGGAAATATGACGGTCAAGTGACAGGTGCTGATAATGCCTTGCAAGTCTGCAGCTGTGAATTTTTGTTCTGAGGATTGGCGTTTCTTGCAAAGGTGTCTACACTAAGAGAGTTCTTTGTTTGATTGTTAAGTTACCTCGTATCTTCCTGATGGAAGCAAGGAAGGAGTCCTACCGTGTGCTACTGCGGGCTTTGATAGTCTAAACATTTGTCATGAATTTAGTGCTTCAATTAACTCGCACCATTTTTCCCATGAACCATACATAAACAGAACTATCTTAATGATAGAAGCTTTTCGACAGGGCATTAACATTGAAATACTCTCGATGGCTGCTACTTAATTGTTTCTTTATTGTGGAATGAAACATGGTTTCTTTACACATACTGCTGCTATTCTTTTTTCGTTTTTGTTTACCTTTTTGTCGTTTCAGCTCAGTTTTCGTATATAGTGCCGACGGTTCTTGGACGCTGAGAACACAATACGAACAAACTAAATATAAAAGCTATCAATAAATAAATAAATGTCTAAAAAATATAAAATAATAATAAATAAATGCATAGGCTCATGAAATAATCAGGCTCAATACTTTATTTGAAGGTTTATTCCAGCTTTTCGTTTAACGTCAGCCTGACAGACCAGCTGTACATATGATGTCCCGATGGTTCATTGTGCAGGATCTTCACTCTGTTCTCTGCTCCGCCCAAAAACAACTCTAGCGCTTGTTTCATCAGGGCATATAATCAGCGCCGCTGAAAAAACAACAAAAGCATGATAACGGTGGCGCGCGGTCTTACGTGAACGTTTACACACGCAAAATTCTAAATTTGAGTAACAAAACAGTCAATGTCATTACTGCGCGCTCTTGGACCCGTATCGTACATACTTATATTTACGCAGCGTACTAATTCGTGTAGATTTCTAAATTACCTGGGCGCCTATTTAAATTTGCAAGCATATGTACCCCGACTCAGCGAAAAAATTGTGTGTCCTTCCCGCAGCCACATAAGATCAGTTGCTATGAAGAAATATATGTATCAAGCACAACATAATTGCTTAACGTTGCTGGGTTTTGAAGCTGCAGCCTTCTTTCAGAAGGAAGGTTTCTTGCCCACTGATATTTTTGATGCCCATAGTTTAGTCGGTGCCATTCTTCTCTATTTATATTATGTTATCATTTGCTGCAAAAACAAAATGGCTTACAAGGTTTATTTTTCTTGACAGAAATTCTTTAACGAGCCCAGAGGAAAAAAATAGTGTATAACTTATAGACCACTCTTTTATTCCAGCAAGCCAAAAGACTGTACAGTAAAGCCAAGAAGGGAAATATTCAATTTGGCTTCGTACGAAAACACAGATTATTCATAGACGAAGTCGCTCTGATGTCTTCTTCTCTTTACCTCTTTTCAGTAAAAAGTACTACCTTAAAGTAAGCTTATTTAGGGTTTTTTTTATCAGTGTTAAACGCGTACACTATTCTGTTAGAAAGTCCTGCTGATCGGTGCTCCAGACTCGTTCTTTATTCATTTACTTAGCACCGATGGCATTCTGAGGGAAACGGCACAAAATACACAAAATTGCAAGTAAGTAAATAACAGGTAAAAAAAATCTAATATTATTAGTACAAAATTTCAAAAATCCCAATAATTCAAAGATGAAAATAGAATACAGTACAAGCAGTTACGCAAAGACTACCGACAGAAAGTGAAATTAGATTCATGCTATTTTTATTATTAATTAAATTATTGCTTGCACGCCGCAATAAAAGATTCCCAGGTCTTAAGGGCTGAATGCTACAATAACTGTCTAAGATTAACAGGTTTTCAACAAATCGTAAGAAGCATTCGCTGTAAGATGACGCGATTGAGTATAATGGATTGAGAGCCATGCCAATAAAACAACAGTTATTGAACAGTGAATCAGCAGTGATCACCTACAAAGATGAAGTGCAAAGGAAAAGTAGATGCATTGGGTAGTCCCTCGCTGAGTGATCACCTGCTGGCGAATCTGGACATGGGCCCAGAAGGCGAAGGTTCCGGATCTAACGTGCGTCGGGTCTTTCGGCAGGTTGGCGACTTTTTAATTTTATTCAGTAAGACGGGCTGTGTTCCAACCTCTCAGGTCACGCCTATTGGTGCCGTTTTCACCACAGGTTAGGTTGGTGTCAAGGTTCCTTAACACCAACCGAACCTCTCTCAACGACCACCTTTCCTGGCTGTATGCTAGACGTTCAGGAAAATGTACACTTCCCTTCAGTTTCGCAGGCTCAAAACTTATCAAGTGAGCAATAGCACCCGCTGCCCTAAAGAACGCCTTATCAAGATCGTATAATCACATGGTTGACTCGAGCTTCAAGACTTAAATAGGAAGATTACCCTCCTCTGGCTTCCCTACCATGCTATTAAAACATCTTGCAGAGGCGGTGCTGAACTCCTTCCGCAAGATAACGCAACCCAGGAGGGACCCACGCGACTGCACCAAAGCTAGCGTCATCCCATGCGAACGTACAATGCGCGTAGGAGTTCGTGTCGCTTTTTGGGCACCTAGCAAGTTCGGCCGAATCTGCAGGCTGGCGTATAGGGAACGAGCCAAAAATACCCTATGCAGCCCAAAACACGCATCAGTTTGTGAAGTGCACTGTGGGTGTCGTGTATGGGGTTCCCTTGTCCTGCAGAAAAACATATATACATCGGTGAGACCAGTTGGTGCCTCAACACGCGTATCAATGAACACGAGAGCAAGCGTCGCCAGAAGCAGGGGAGAAATTCGGCTCTTCGCTGTGCAGCCTGTGGGCGCTCTCAAGACTTTCGCGCATCTACGGTTTTGCGCAGACATCGCCAATAAAGCGTGTGGTTGATACAGGAAGAATTCTCTATTCACAAAAGGTTTCATCATGGGTTACCATTTTTTCCATATCTCTAAGCAAAAGGGAAATGTGAAGCGCCTCTTAGGCTTGCAATGAGAAAAATTTTATTCACGACTAATTACATGTTTCATCATTTTTCTTAGATTTGATTCTGTAGTATCGAGCATGCAGGGCGGGCTGTTTTTCTTTCTATATATTGCCTTGGTGCAATTAGGAAAAACAAAGCTAGCAGCGGTTGTGTTGTCGTTCTCTCTTCGCACTCGTAGGCGCTGCCGTTCACTTCAGAATATGCGACACCAACTAGCCAAATGCCGTTCCCTATTGCGAATACAATTTTAATCTTCTGAATAAACGACTCTGTATTACAACTCTTTATTCGGTATGATGGTGGTCTATTGGGTGCGTAATACGTGTCGGTGCTTTGTTATCGTAATAATAGTGTTGCATGCTTCCATTATCGTGCCGCCAAGACATAAAACTAAGGTAAGTTACAAAAGTCTTCTCCGAGTCAAATATCTAATACAGTATACGAATTCACCCCTTTCAGAAAGTTCTGCAGGCGCAATTATATCTTGCTTAGAGTCAGTATCGTGGAATGTAGGATAGGGTGATACCAAAAGCGCAGGCTCTATTGCAAGGAATTCAAGAACTAAAGACCTCTTCATTTTGTTGGCTGTCATTACACTAGGGTTATTTTCAAAACCTGTGGATCATATCACTTCACGGGGAGTACGATCAGAAGGACTTGATATTTTATAGAATCACCAGGAAAGAACTTTTTGAAATGTGTGCGACGTATAAGTGTTCATCGCATCCATATTATCCGTGCTTAAGCTCCGCCTTAGGATGACTAATAGGGTGAAGCGAAACAGAGCTGCCTGTTCTCCGATGTCCAGTAGCTGCTCGTGTAGCCAGTGGAAGAACGCACAGGCCACCAGCCTACGCGTGCAGAAATGAATTGCACTGGTAAAGACTTGGTACAAAATTCAACGCTCCCATCACAAATGTGCGTAAAATTTGGACCATTCAATATTATCCACTTATTGAGAGCTAGCAACCGACCAGCCGACCATACCATTAGTGAAACCATAAAGTCACTTTATGCTAAGCAGCGTGCGTTATAAGTAATGTTGCCTCGAATATTTATCGCACGAGGAGACCTGCGCATGAAAGACCCCCCGAACTAAAACGCCTGCTCGGTACGCGGTTGCATGAAGCGAGGATTGAGGGACCCGTTCAATTTGGCGCGTCGTATTCACCCGCACGACCTTAATCACTTGCCCTTCTGAACGTTGCGATAAATGCATCTTATTGCTCGCCTTAAAAAAAAATAGGCAGTGTTTCCGTCCCGTTCACATGTCGAATTTTGCATGTTTTCGATTTTTTTTTTGTTACGCGGTGGGTAGCCAGGGGGACCTTCAGGCTCCAACCTCGTGGTCTCTAGGGACGTTTTCCTAACTTTCAACGAGGTGACGAAATATTACCAGTTGGACAGAAGAGTCTTCACCCTTCCTGATGTCAAACTCCCCAGAGCACAGACATCTACCCTCCGCTAGCTTCAAGCCACATGCTCCGGCAGTGCCCCCTCATTACTGGGTTCTCAACACACGACCGAAGTGCAATGGAGTTCTGCGCTCAGTAGCTCAGAACTCCATCATCTTTGCATCATCTCAGGGCCGTCCAGAGGGCCTGAGACGCGGCGGTGAGGCTCGGCCTACCCGTACCGACGTTGGAGCGGCCCGCTGCTTTACCGCCTTGAGTGGTAGCCTTTCTCAGGACCTAAATAAGGTTCTCTGTCTGTCTGTCTATGTGAATGGTTTCACACTTTTAAGATATAGAATGGCAGGCTTCACAATTGTATAGGAAAAGGCTCGCGAGGTTCCCTCCTGGAAAGCTTTCACGCAGTATTGCAACAGTGTTAGACTATTTTATTTTTAATATTTTAGGTTCTTCTTAGTGGTCATCGGAAGGGAAGAGGGATAGAACAGGACATCTAACGCTGCATTGCACGGAACTAAAACACACATTTAGTGCACAGCGAAAAAGCTGAGTCGGACCGAGAAGTATTGGAACAGGGTAGTATTGGAAGTGAATAAAATACATGAAAATAGGGACACATGCCTAAATGACTCTTCGTTGGCATTTGGAGACAAAGAGTGCCGCGTTTTACTGATGATAATCAATGCTACTGATTGTCATCAGTGAAATGTGTGCTTGCTCAGTAGGCGTTCGTTTTTTAAATGGTTTTTCTATATATTATCTTGCATTTGATGGTAAGGTTGTCACTTTCGCCTTGTCGATATATAACTTTCCACAAGATACCGCTCATCTTGGTTCTCTGACTCTCTTTTCCGTGCCTGCTTCTATCATCAAAATGAGCTTGCAAAGCCCTAAATATTTTGTTGAGCTTTTTGTGACTCTTTCCTGTGACTGATCGTTCGTGTATGAAATTCGCGTGTTTTTTTTTTTTCATTTTCTAGTAGCAAACTCATCCTGGTGGATTTATCGTATTTTACTATAGAGCTCGCTTTTGTCATTCCTCTTCTTACGCGATGCAGCTGCATCTTGATGAAAACAAAACAACGTGGAAATCGGAAAATTTAGAAGAAATCCTACCTATCACGGTGCCGATAAGCACAGCGAGACTGATTCCTTGGCAACCTCTCATAATGTCGTCACCTGTGAAAAGCACACATGCCAAACACAATGAAAAATCCCTGAGTGAGAATAGTTCATTGGACTGTGAGACATCAAGCTATACCTAATGAATATTGAATAAAGGAAGACATTATGGTCTGGACGTATGATTAATGAAATTCAAAATTAATTCAATATGAAAGACTCACCTAATGTGAGGGTTAGGCCTTTAAGAAATCATCCGGACTCTTCTGATGCAGGATTAAAAACTTACAACACTGCTATTTCTAGCTCCTTGGTGTACCTTTTTAGTAAATCAAGAGCCTATCGTGTTCCAATAGCACTGAAGTTTTCTTCACGATGAAGACACACAAGGCTGGAGCACCTCTTCGAGCCATTGTCTCCGAAAGAGGTACGTGGCAACGCCTCGTCGCAGAATACCTACAGAAGCATCTTCATGGGTTGGTGAGCGGAGATCCTTTTTTAGTTAGGAGTTCGTCGGACGTTGTCAAGTGTTTAGGAAGTTTGCCTCCTGGTGTGTACACTGGATTTTCCATTGATATTGAAGAGCTATATTATTCTGTTCCGCATCAGGAATTACTAAGCGCTTTAGAGGAAAAGATATCAGCCTTCGGGGAGTCTGAATTCCAGAACGCAGCAGGAATACGCAGTGTTGACTTCTTAGGCTTGTTAGAATTCTACCTGAAGTCAACGGCTATAAAATTCGAAGAGAATTTCTTTATTCAAAAACACGGTATTTGCATTGGGTCATCAGTTGCTCCGGTTCTTTGCGATATTTTCCTGTCAGTCATAGGCATGCGCATTCAATCCCACATTCAGGACTCACGCGTAGTGGAAGTCTGTAGATACGTAGACGACTTCCTCGTAATTCTAAAAGATGTATGCAGCGAAGGGATAGAAGGTGTTGCGAAGAACATAGTTAATATTTTCACACAATATGGCGCTGGTCTTAATTTCACGTGGGAGCTGCCGGCACAGAACAGGCTACAATTTCTGGACTTGAGCCTGCTGTTCAGTTCCGAAAAAATCTGCTGGAAATTCAGTCCGAGGTCAAAGAAAGGCCTACTTCCCTTTGAAAGCGCTCATTCGAAACTCGTCAAGAGAGGAATAGTAACGAATTGTCTCCAGTCCGCGCTAACAAAATCCTGTGAACACTGCATGAATGAAAGCTTCAAAGATCAGGTAACACGTTTGCGCAGTGCAGGGTACCCATCTTTTCTGGTATCTGAGGTTTCCGAGTCGTTGCTTCAAAACACTAAGCGGTCTGACGGGGGAAAAGAACGAGAGAATCGAAAGACGCAGGTACAAGTGATTCCCTACATGCATAAAATTTCACACAACATCAAGAGGGTTGCGTCGAAGCACGATGTTCAGATAGTATTCTCAGCCTCGTGTAAGTTGTCGAAATTGTGCAGCATGACTAATCGGCAAGCGTTACCCCAATGCTCGACTCGGCACAAAAACAGGTTCACAGAATGTGTCGCAAATGTGGTTTATGACATTCCCCTAAGCTGTGGCCGCCGTTACATAGGGCAAACGGGCAGATGTTTTAATGAACGCGCAAAGGAGCACAACCTGAATGTACGCAATAACGCTGGTGGCTTCCTAGCCGAGCACTGCAAGCGTTGCGGCTGCACGCCAAATTTCAACGGCACCAAATTTCTGAAAAGAGCCAAAGATAGGACTGAACGCGAACTTGTTGAAGCGTTTTTTTATTAGGAAAGCTGCCGATCAATGTGTAAGCACGCCTTCAGTTACACTAACGGACGCTGAGGTTGACTTTTTGGACGGTTTTGTTTGACGTGTCGTTTCGCCCTCACCTGCTTTTCCGTGTTTTTGTTGGTCATTTATTCATCTTGACGCTTGTTTTCCGTGACATAAATGAGACAAATTAGTTCGGTTTTTTTCACAAAGCGTGTTTGTCACCCCGGCGCCGGATTGTTCTGATCTACCTTGGTCCGTTCCTGCTTATCTTTTTATTGCTTTTGTTTGCTTTAGGTTTTGTATAGCTCGGGTTTAACTGAGAGCGCAAGCAGGCTGTTGGTTTTAGTAACTGACGCCGGTATCTGTTCTCTAGGTTGTTATTTATTGTTGTTTGATCCTCACCTGCTTTCCGTGTTTTGGTCACATCTTCTTTTAGATACCCACTTCACTTATCACCAGGACAAGTTAGACATTTCACGCCCTGCGCTTGTTCGGCTTTTTTATTTTGAAGGCGCGTTTTCTGATGTATAATTCATTGTGCCGTCTTGGTATCTAAAATCAGTTCGCTTTGTGTGATATAGGTGTGTATAATCTGACATTTCATCCCGCTGTAGCCATGTGAATTTTCATTTTTTCCTTTTGCTTACGGCTCCTGGGTTTCTTTTCATCGTCTTTTATCTTGTTCTTCTGTGGATTGGTAATACAGGCAGGTTTTGGCGCATAAAAAGGCTGTTGAAGTGCAAATAAACTCAGTTCAAAGTCAGCGCTCGTCTGTGTTCTGTGTGCCTCCTGTCCTCGTCTAAATCGCGCTAAACCTATCCGCCTATCGTGTTGTTGCGCCAGTGTGTCATATAACTCAAACAAACAGATCGTGAATATGTAAAATGAATTATCTCAATACCCGAAATGATGATGAAGATTTACTCAAGGGGGAACGGTTATCCAGCGAGTTCGCCAAGAATGGATTTGTTCCATCCAATAATGAATCGCATGGGTCATTTACTTCAGTGAATTGCGTCAAGTCAAAGAAGTGCATGATTGAATATTCTGCCTAAATATTCATAATGGAGCTAGAACAATGACAGTGCAATATCTTCATATGTTTTCAGCGCGAAGAAGGGCCAGATATGTTAGACTGATTTTAGATACAGAACGTCTGAATATACCATGCAAATTGCATTTCATACAACTTATGTAACCAACTGAAGATTTCGTTCTGTCAAACTGACGATCCACGGGCTTCAATTTTTTAAATAATTGTACAATTTCAATCTTTTCTCATCATACGTGCCTAAAATTCACAATAATCCTCCTTTGTAAGTCAGAAACTAACGCCAGGAATTTTACTGCGTTAGAAAATATATAAGGCAAATAATGCAAAAGCCACATTAGGAATACACTTGTGATGAACACGATGGTGAATTGTTAATGTATACTGCTACATTAGGATACACAATCTATTCTGCGCGTTTGCATATATCGTGGTTACGAATTCCGAATGGAAGTCTGAGAAGACGTAATGCAGAGCAACAGGAATCAGAGAATAACGTCAATTGCAAGAGCCCCCCTTACCTTGAACTACTAGAGAAAGCAGCAGGTAGCAATCGTGGAGATATGTGGTGTTCTGAACAGGCAAGTGACACATGCTTTTATATACAGTGATTGGCCATGTCAAGCAATCGTAATATAGCTCAGCAGGACCAACAATGAACTCATAAATTCTGTCCGCCTCGGTGGATCAGTGGCTAGGGTGCTCGGCTGCTGACCCGAAGGTCGCGGGTTCGATCCCGGCCGCGGCGGTCGCATTTCGATGGAGGCGAAATGGTAGAGGCCCGTGTACTGTGCGATGTCAGTGCACGTTAAAGAACACCAGATGGTCAAAATTTCCGGAGCCCTCCACTACGGCGTCTCTCATAATCATATCGTGGTTTTGGGACGTAAAACCCCACATATTATTAACTCATAAATTCACCGAACAAGACCCCACAGCCGTAGAGTACAATTCTATGTCGAGCTAATAGTTATATTAGCATATGGAAATTGAATAAAATTATCGATAACTACACTGTCGGCCTATCAAATACGCAAATCACGCGACATATTCTTGGCACATTTAATTATGAAACCAATCGAATAATTCTATGTGAAGCAAATAGTTACATAAGCATATGAAAATTGAATAAAATTATGGATAATTAAATTGTCCATATAAAACACAAATCACGCTGCATATTCGTGACACATGTAATTATGAAACAGATCATAGATGAGAACGCTTCCAAAATTGAAGTTCTGATATTGAATTTCAAGACAAATAATTACAACTCTGTAGTGTTTAGATAGAGGAAGTGTGGATACACCGCATTCACTATATGTTACCTCACATTCTCCGCAAGTCAATAAGAGCTGTGGGTAAGACATAAACTAGTAAAAAATATGTTAAACTCTGCCCAAAAAAAAGTTTGCTTGAGCGGTAACATTGGGGAAACGCTTCCGAAAATCTCAAACGCATGCTTCTGAAACTTTCTCAAATAGGCAGTAGTTCGCCTGGGAATTTCAAATTTCTTGCAGTATCCATTAAGGCGTTTTGTTATGCCCGCATATGAATGTATGAAGAGCTAGAACAAAGATGTCCTTGGCACCATAGTGAAAATAAGATGTTCTGTGCGTCTTAGTATTTTGACGTATTCAAATTAGTTGACAAAACTTCTATTCTTGCATCCTTTAAAATTTGCTGATACACCTTCAAAATCACTGTCCCTATGCCGCCGAATAAGACGAACTGGAATGGTGTTGTGGTAACACGTCAAGTTTACTTGTCCGCGGTCCCATGACGAGTGTGCGGTTGAGCCGATGGCGTTGCCAGGGAGCAATGTGTGCCTTATTAAAAGATAACGTGACTATATAGAAGTTCGCACACAAACTTTGTGAACACCTTTAATTTACCTAATCGTTCTGGCTTGTATATAACCATGGGTACACTGCTCTTGGAATTCGAGCTTGCAGAATCATCGGGCCTGCTGGGTTGTCTGGTGCAGTCGTCTTACGCATTACCAATTTATTGAGACGCGTCAAGTTCCCGACGTGCTCCGGCGTTCGCTTCTTGCCCAGAGCTACGTCCCGGTCGCCGCCTGCGCGTGGCCGCTCCCACAGCAATGGAGACTATGGGCCCACACTCTTCCGCTAGCCCTAACGCCAGCACACCACTGATATCAGCTTCCACGCCTTTCTGCACTGCAACAAGCAGCAAACTTGAACTGCCCGTGTTCGTCAGCCACTGCCTCGACGTTTATAATAATGCAAGTTCTGTCATTTAGGGGGCCGATCCCTATAACTCAACTAAGGTCTTTTATGACCGGCGTTGTGAAGACGAGGTTTTTTTTCACGAAACATACATTCCCAATTTGACCATCATCGACGAAAATCTTTAAGAGCATGAATAGAGGCGATCCACTGTTACTTTGACTCCATCTCCGCCATTCGACTCAAAAAGATTTCTGATGCAGGAGTTGGCAGGCATGACCACACCGACAACGTCTGTTGCACCGCAATGTGACCAATTCCTACTTACGCTGATGATGCTGCAATACTGTGTTCTGCTGTCATACCAGGGCCTACTGACTTTACCAATGGCCATTCGGCTGCTGGGCCCGCCAGACCACATGTTGCGCCTCCGTATCGTCGTGGCGTGCATCCCGCTTCGTTTTCAATAACTGCGGTATACGTGGCCACATATCGCACATATCGCGTTACTACCATGGTTGCGATCAGAATGAAGGACGACGCTGTGCCGGGTTCGAGCGAGATAGAATCCGGAGACGCGATCCTTAATAAGCAGGGCCGTACCTGTTCGGGCAGCGCTGTTTTCCGCGTCATCCAGCGGACCCTAAACAAGAGATGCAAACTCATATTAGTACACTTTTAGGCTTCGAAATCGAGTCATGACATCGAATAAGAACAGGAACTTTACCAGGATATCAAACTAGCAATCAGAAAAGAACGCACCTAGTAAACAATAATCATGGGAGTCTTCAATACAAAAATTGGGAGATAACAATGGAGGAGTAGTTGTAACTACAGTACTTACTTTAGAAATTACAGAAGAGCGATGTTAGTAGAACTCGAAGCTCGGAGTAGGCTCCCCCATAAAAAACACCTTCTTCCGATAGTTTAGAATTAAGATATGGATATGGAAAACCCCT
>JALIZH010017417.1:0-29918 GCA_030522465.1 Rhipicephalus appendiculatus
TACTTGTTCTTGTTGTTGTACTTAATAACTGCATTATGATACACTTGCAAGTGCAGCTGATTTTGCATTTACTATATTATATTTTCAGTTATGTGTTTGTCTTTACTGGCGTCAAACTGTACAAGGGAGCCCAGACATTCGTCAGGCCTGTAGCCCCGGCTTCCTCGTCTGTATTAAAGAAAAATAAACTTCACTTCACTTCATGAAGCATATTAAGAGCACAGTAATGATACGGAAAATGAAAAAAAAAAAAAAAGATGTGGTTGGCTTGTCAATATGAGCCTCACGGATCTTGTGGATTTTATTTAAACCCTATATGCCATTACACATAGGATTGTTTTCAGTAGGTAATATATTAGTTTTCTTAGGACAAGGACAAAATAAAATGGTAAGCCTGGTTCACCTCAAGAGAATTGTAACTGCGAAGCAACGCCACCGGAGAAAATTATTTTGGTCTGCTGTAGTAACCACGAATATATCGTAAAGCTTCCTTCTGACGTATAATAGCCCGCAATGGTTAGTAGCAGTACTACAATACAGTATAATTACTTAGAGTACAAAAGAATGCATTAGATTTGCTGTCTTGCAAGTTACCTATTCACCATACTCTCTGCTTCTAACAGAACCTTCGCTGTAAAAATGCATTCGCGCCATCAAAATATGTTTTCATGGTGTTTGTCTGCAGCTCGCGCGCGTAATATCGAGGCACTATATCACAGCTCATTTAACCTTTCTTGTGTTTCATTCAGGCAAGCTGAACAGATGAACTGTATTTCGTTGTGCGCATTCCACAAATGGTTGTTTAATTCGGAATGATTTTCGAAATTATCAAGTAAAAAGGACAGGAATGCATATGAGCGGAATGTCAATATAAGTGTTTTCGAGTAATAAATTCAGTGTTTTTTTACATTTTAGTATGCAATACTTCACTGCGGTAAGTTATTATGCTTAGTTTTACGTGAAGCTGTAAGGTTGTGTACCTTTTGTCGATAATAGTCCCCCCAACCTAACTTTACATCTCAAGTGGTTCTCTGAGCTACTGGAAAACATGGACACATTCCTGCCACTTTCACTTTTCTGTAACGAAATGTTCAGGATCAGAATAGCTGAAGAACCTGTGCCAAGAAATTCAGGTTATATTGCAGCGTAAGTGCCGACACCATTCCACTAAACACCCCGGCTGCAGCATGCTGCTTTGTTACGATGACGAAAGTGGAAAGAGGAGCGCACTCTGATTTGACCGAATGCTATGGACCCCTGCTGGTCAAAATATATCCGCGGTCTAACGAGACAGGGATCCTCATAATATCCTTGTTGTGGCTCATAGACAGAAAGCACTCAGTGTCTCGGCATAGACTACTTCAGCTTGCAAATTATTTTATTTTTTCGATTTCATCCCATGAGGCTGCATTGGATCAGATTGCACAAAAGGCAGAGGTCATGAATTTCGCTTTGAAAAGGCGTAGGTTTATCACACGCAAATTTAAATTGAGAAGGCGTAAGCTCTTACTTCTACCCTGATCCATATCAAGACGAGCGATATAATCGCATTTGTAAGCGATGTTTCGCTCCACCCCCATACATTCAATGGACAATTTGCGTACTGCGGTTCGAACTCTTCCGCTGCAATTGCAAAATAAAATGAGGTAAAGGACACATGCTTATCACAAATCGCCGGAAGAAAGCTTTACGCATTCTAAATTATTGACGCAGACATCCACTGTGTGCGCCTGTGCAGGGTACGTATGTGTACATGCATGCACCACTAAAAAGCATAAGGCACATCCTTTCATTCCAAATTATCGCTCCGAAGTTCGACAAACACGGCGCACGTTTCCGTTTGGCAACGACCTCCCCGGCGCACATGTGAAAGCGGGGACACGCAGACCAGTACACTCAGCATGAAGCACGTGGCGACCGTTCTCTAAATCGCACTTCTGCTATAAAAGAACGCGTGTTTACAACAAACGGTGCTGTCGTTCTCCAGCACAGTTAAAAGCATGACGTACGTCGCGTTTGCTCTCGCAGTGGTTACGCTCGCAACTGCCAGCGCAGCGGCGAGTTCTAGCTGGCCCGACAATAATCCGGATCTCGGCCCCTATCAAGACGAAACCACCGTAAGTTCCTGCGAGGAAAATGTCCACGAATGAAAAACGCGCTGCCACGCTTAAGGGGCCATTACACCCAATTTTCGGCCACAGTCTGTGTTATGTGGGTTAATCCTTGGGTGTTCACAAACAAGCTGGCAGGAATTTCAGCGCATTTACTCGAGAACCTAATTTATAACGAGCATTTTTTTTTATAAACACGCGAGCGGCCCGAGAGTCTGACAACAGTGACGCAGTCGCGAGCCGTGACGTAACAAGCCGCTTGTTTTGCAAGCGCCTGTACTCCCGCCAACGATATTGTTTCGTGGTCAGCTGCCCCTGCAATGGAGCTATTAGAGCTTTCTTATGTTCGGCATTAAAATTGAACGGTTTGCAGCGGCTGAAACTTAGGTAGAAGACGACGGCTCCACTCCATAAAGCTCATGACGTCACACTAGTGATGCAGAACTATCGGTAAATGGACTATCGATAGTATCGATAGTTCTTTTTTAAACTATCGATGCTATCGATAGTCCATTTAATGATAGTTCTGCATCACTACGGGCACCCATACACAGAACAAATAACAGAAAATATTGATAGTTTTTTTTTAACTATCGATAGTGTAAAGAATCTATCGATAGTACTACTATCGCTAAACAATCGATATTATCGAGAGTGCAATAAATAGTACCATTAGGAGTATTGCGGCCGATAGTATTACCAATAGTGTTGTGAATAATTATGCTGTTGTTGGGCGGCGATATTTCCAAATGATTTACGATAGCCTGCTATCAGCCGGTACTCAGTGCGCTTAATTTATGAGCACTCTTCTGGCGAAAGAAATAAATAATTGCCGCAATCAAAATGCCGGAATATGTCCATAAATAAATTCGGATTGAAAAGTAACCAGTTACACCTTACAATTAAAAACTTAGCTTTTGATATTCTTATTTTGAAATCACAAAATGTAATACAAGTTTGAAGCCGCGCAGTTCCGCCACATGTGACAAGCTTCCTTTCTGCTAAAGCTCAACAGTCCCGCTTAATAATGTCAGCCAATCATTCTGCTGAAAGAACGCAACTTTCTTGCCCTTCTGCCTTCTTCTCCTGCTCCGCCATATACTACCACGCATTCTGAGATTCAAGTTTATGCTGCAATGAGTACACGCGGTTGATTTTATACTATCGATTGTACAGTGGTGAACTCTCATGTCTAGAACGAAGGAGCGTCGTGCTCGGAACTGCACGGGCGACATCTGCAGTCGTAAATACGCCACACCTGAGCATGCGCGGCGCCAACGCCGCGCGTGCCTTGCATTTTTTGATCCTTGTTTGTCACTGAGGATGCCAAAACCGCTTTGGCCGTCAAAAGCACTCTGAACGGCTTAGCAAAAAAAAAAAAAAAACAAAAAAAAACAAAAGCAAGAAACGAAGCGCACCGTTTTCGGTATAGGGAGTATGCACTGAAACTCTGCCACAATGTGGGGCTGCAGTGTACCCGGCCTGGCGCCATTTTTGAGGTTTTCACGCAGCAGACGACCCATGCTAGCCGCTGTGTTTGCTGTGTTTGTTTGGCGGTGTTGTGTGGTGTTCCCTGGCCTTCCGTGTTCTCGAGTGTTGCATTATAGAAAAGTGCGGCGTTGGAAGGTTCCTCTACTACTGCGTGCTGTATGAACTTGTATTAGTGACCGGGCAGCAACACGTTGTTACTACGTGTTGATAATGGAACGAATGCAACCGATCCTTTCGCTCTGCCGTGTTACTGCTGTGAAAGATGCAGCTCAGTGACTACGCAGTCTCCGCCTGATCCCGTGCGCAACAGGCATACATCATCAAAGTCGCAAAATGCGGTGGCGATACTCCTTGGCGCTATCCGACGACTACTTCACGAACGATGTTGGAAGTTATCCTAGTGTATCGAGCGGACATCATCGCCTCTCTGGTTCACGGGACAAACTTCGTGACGCGGGAGAAATTAAATAGCTACAAATCCTCGGAGGCTCATATTTACGTCAACAGCGGTCTCGTGAAGCAACCACGGTGAACTTCGTCGTCGTATAATAGGAGCCAATCCGGGTGACTGCACTTTTTTTTTCTTTTTGGCGCACACAGTTGGACTGCGCTTCTGGTGGCCAAAGCAATTACCGCGGCCGCAGCGATAATCAAGGACGGAAACTGCAAGGCGGGCACATCAGTGGCGCCGCGCATGCTCAGAATTGGCCCGTTTCGAACTGCAGATGTCGCTCGTGCTGTTCCGAGTGCGACACTCCATCGTTCTAGACATGTGTGTTGACCACTGTACTTTCAAACTTACTATCGATAGCGCTATCGATAGTTTCTTGTACCATCGATAGTTCGATTGTGGCTCAACTACCGATAGTATCGATAGTACCATCGATAGTTCTGCATCACTACGTCACACACGCCAATGCAAAATGGTGGTCGCCGGCGGTGGGCGGGGCTTATAGCCGGCGACTTCTTGGGCTCATGTTGCAATGAAATTTTCTTTTACAGTCCATTTTTCGTACATGTACAGGCCCAATAGATCCTCTACTTCAGTGTTTCGCTGAAAACCGCAATTTTGTGGGTGTTCGTGTCATGGCCCCTTTAATCCAATGAGGCTTTGACGCAAGAACCCAACAGTCATCACTGTTACAATGCTGTCTTAATTAATAATTTAAATCTGTTGGATTATGACTATGAGAGACACCGCAGGGGAAGGCTGCGGCAATTTCGACCACCTAGGGTTCTTTAACGTGCACCTAAATATAAGTACACGTGCCTCAAGCATTTTCGCTCCATCGCAAATCGGCCGCCGCGGCTGGGATTCGATCCCTCGACGTTCGTGTCAGCGGTGCTCTTTTAATTGACGACAGCCCTTTACAAGCGGCGTCATGCAGATACGTGTACGTGTCGTTCCTAAAGGTCTATCCATCCGACTTCTTCAAGATTCCGATCTCGAATCAAGTTCCATGCATACTTGGTTTTGCACAACTTAGGGCTAAAGAAAAGATACTATTTATGGAGAATGGCGACTGTCCGATAAGGAGGAGCATTTCATATTTGAAATCATCATCATCATATTTTATTTCAAGTTTTTTTAGTACACGAACATACACAGCACTGTTTAGAATCATAGCCATTGGCAAGTAGGGGGTCTAAATATGTATGAAATTACACAAACAAATTCTGTTATGAAAGCAGGGAATTCATAAGTGCACTTCATTGAAAGCGAGAGGAGGAAAAAAACACATAGAGTAAAACACAAGGACACGATTTAGAATACGACATCTGCGATTGTCGTACGACATAATGTTACGTCGATGAAACGGAGTACATCTTTACTGTCACATAGCGTTGAAGACAGAAAATTATATACGTAAAGCATGTAAAATATGCTTTTGTTAGGCATTTCATTGTTTTTTAATTATAGCAGGCGACTCCGAGGGAGAATACAGCTAAGCTTTGTGCTAGTGCTCCTGTTTATTCATTTCCTTAGGAAAAATGCCTTCTGAATGCGCGGGAAAATTTGTTTTAGGTGTGAAGCATCTTATGGCGAAGCTTAATCCGGTGGTGGTGTGCGGCGTGACCACCCTTACTGCGCATGCGCAAACCCTCTAAAAAATAAAAATAAGAAACCTCCTCTCCCCCCTCTCTCTTCTCTAGGCATCCCTCCCAGCGGCAACCACACCCTCACTGCGCATGCGCCTCCCCTCCTCTCTCCTCTCCTATGCTCCCCCCATCTCTCCTCTAGGCATCCCTGCCCGCGGCGTCCACACTCCCACTGCGCATGCGCGTCCCCCCTCTCTCTCCTCTCCTACGCTCCCCCCCTTCTCTCGCCTCGCGACGCCGACGCAGGCAGCGTCTGCTAGCGAGTTTCTTGGTTGAAAAAACCGACTACTCGCGCTGCACAACCGTTCACTGGGCACCCCGTATATATGGCAATGGATCTTGACCTCCAAGGTGGTGCCGGTGGGAGATTTCTCCTGTGCGTTGTTGAACAATAAAAATTCGCAGCGTGCGCGTTAACTAAAAGCGGAGTGCGGGACTCTGTGTCCAGTCGGAGTCTTCTCTCTCTCATTGCCCATTAGCAGCGATTGGCATGTTCCAGTAGGAAACACCACTCCATCACCGCGTGCTTTGCGCCTCCCCAGTTTTCTGTCCTGCGCAACGCTGCGATGAGCGCCAGCGTCAACGCTGCCGCCGGTGTAAGCATTAGCGCCCGCTGCTTCGCATCTACACATGGTTCCCTTTAGCGGGAGATGGTGTAATTTTTTTCTTTTATCTGACGCGTTTTATCGTTCACCATCTTAAAGGGACCCTGAAACGGTTTTGACGATTTTGTACAAACACATTGGGCCAGTAGACCAAGTCCTAAGGCTCATTTACAGACTAATTTAAGCTCTCTGCGTACACTGTGTAATTGATTACAACGCTATAAAGCTGCGAATCGCTGCAGATCACTGCGGCTCAGCCCAACGCGTTTTCGACCGCCCCTCCCGAGTATGACACGCATTCTGCGCACGATCTGATTGGCTGTGGTGTGCGCGCACGAAAAATTGGCTGGTAGGGTGGTGGCACCTGTCGGGGCAGATATAAACCACTCCGCGATGTGTCTGTTGCCAGACGGCGTGCGTGCTGCCGGGCGCACTGGGCTATGGCCTCCGAGATTGCACGCAACCTGCCGGCGTGCAATCTTGGAGGTAATCACTGGGCGAAGCTCAAATCGTCGAGTGTGCTCACGTGAGCTCTGCGATCGCCAGCGATGCCAGCGTGTCTCATGAGTTGAGGAGGCAAAGCAGGGGTGAGAAGGAGGGTATGATATAATTGGCCGTAGCCGCCTTGGTACACGGCGTGCAGCGAAATTTGTGGTGCCAATGGTTCGATGATGCTCTAGCCTAAACGCTGACAAAGCTTCAAATAACCATTTCAGGGTCCCTGAAATATTGCTGCTAGGTTGCAGATTGAAATTTTGTATGGTGGCGCGTTTAGTAAGGCGGTAAGAGAACGAAAAGATTGATATACCAAAAGACGATGTGCCTTTACGCGACGGCACTCCCGCGAGCGCTATTTTTCCTGTTTTTTTTTTTCCTAAGAACTCGTCAAGCTTCTTACGAAGAAATTTTTACTTCTTCAGCCTGATTCTTTTTAGAAAACAGCATCGCGTGATATATTTTGCAACTACAACAACGATAATTTGAGCCCCGTGTGACTAGTATGCAGTACTTCACTATTTGCTCTCTTAAATTTGCATATTATGATCCTTACAGAGAAACTGCTGGTACAAAGTACGTCACTGTATCTTGAAATTTGTGACGCCTAGTCTACTTTCTAGATATATGCTACGCCGCCCAAACAGCGTTCACCTGTTCCACTTCTTACCTCGCATCTCTTCTCTGTTATTTTGCTGACCGTTCGTATTAGGTATATCTATCCTACCTATTACTTTTCATTTCCTCCTTCTATGGGTACAATAGCCAACGGGACACAGCCTTGGTTACCCTTATTGTTTTGTTCTTTCCTTCATATCTCTCTTATCGCGCAGTTTCTATCAACACATTAACTCTCAAATAGCCAGCTTATATATATATATATACATATATATATATATATATATATATATATATATATATATATATATATATATATATATATATATATATATACAGGGTGTTTCAAGAAATGTGTCCACTATTTTTAAAAAATCAGGAAAATGCGGTATTTGCTCGCTCTCTTCACAGTTGTTTTTCTGTAGCGGCAGGCATCTTAAGATGGTTGAAGACATGATTTGGGACGGTAATTAAGAAAGTTAAATTAATTAACTTTTTAATTAGCGGAGTTAGGTGGTTAGGTCCAATGGGAGAATTGAAGTACTTCGTGCGAAGAACCCATTTCAGCTTTGAGATTTTGAAAAAGCGGCCTCTATTAATTATTGTGGCGTAATGAAGTTCAGGAAAATTCAACGGCCAAACCGAAACCGAAACGCGGAAGAGCGCAACTGCCACATTCGTCTGAGACCGTCCACAATGAGTGAGCATCATTATATCAACCATCAATTGACTTCTTGGTGTGAGTGTGTGGGCTGCGCTTGCAGTAGTAGCACGCATGATGCACATACGCTAGCGAACGGGGACGCACTGCAGCTCTGTAACCGTTGTCTTGAACAGTGACGTCATTCTAGTCGCCTGCTTGTTGCGCTCATCGGTGCTTGGGTTTCGGTTTCGCCATTGAATTTGCCTGAACTTCATTACGCCACAATAATTAATAGAGGCCGCTTTTTCGAAATCTCAAAGCTCAAATGTGTTCTTCGCATGAAGGACTTCAATTCTCCCATTGGACTTAACCACCTAACTCCGCTAATTAAAAAGTTAATTAATTTAACTTTCCTAATTACTGTTTCAAGTCATGTCTTCAACCATCTTAGGATGCCTGCCGTTACAGAAAGAGCAATTGTGAAGACAGCAAGCAAGTACCGCATTTTTCTGATTTTTTAAAAATAGTGGACACATTTCTTGAAACACCCTGTATGTGTGTGTGTGTGTGTGTGTGTGTGTGTGTGTGTGTGTGTGTGCGTGTGCGTTTGTGTGTGTGTGTGTGTGTGTGTGTGTGTGTGTGTGTGTGTGTGTGTGTGTGTGTGTGTGTGTGTGTGTGTGTGTGTGTGTGTGTGTGTGTGTGTGTGTGTGTGTGTGTGTGTGTGTGTGTGTGTGTGTGTGTGTGTGTGTGTGTGTGTGTGTGTGTGTGTGTGTGTGTTACTGCATTACCTGTTTGGTTTATCTTAGACAAAGCATATGTTATTATTACAGAAACGTATTGCGCTACTGAAATGAAGCTATGCTTTGAGCCACTCAGACATTGCGAAATCACACAAAGGAGTTGCCACCATCGCATGCATTGCCTTTGACGCAGTGGTGGGTTCGTACGTTGGAATGACCACGTCCAGTGTGTTAACACAGGGTACCGATTAACCGGGTATGCGTTGCTTTTTGGACGTATATTGTGAATCGCGGCATGGACGAGGAATAGACAATGGCCGATACGAGTTTTTACCATCGTCGCTCATATGCATCGTGCCGCACATGTACGCTATAAGTGTTAACTTACGAACTCGCGTAATTTTCTGTGCTTATCCTTTTATTTCAGTGTTTCCCTTTCGAGTCGACACTGCACCAGATTTACCGCAATTTCGAGAACGACCCCTACTTGGGAGGAGATGCGAAATGCCTCCGAACTGGTTCCACTGGACCTCTCGTTGACTCGTCCCTCAATACAACCTTCGAATACGGCTCTGACGGCCTACTGTAAGCAACAAATACTCGCGGAGTGCTGTATTGAAAACAAAATAAGTTGCACCGAGTTTCACAAAGGGGCCTCTATTATTAATGCTCAAAAAAGAGAGAGAGAATTTATTAGAAATCACAGAGGTCGGCGTGAGCTTATGCGCTCTAGCCTGCTACTCTACACCGGGGATAAGGGAAGGGGAAAAAAAGAGGAATGAAGGGTGATGATGGGGACATGAAGAGGTGGTGCGTATGTAAAGTAGCCACATATCACAGTACCCTACAGTTTGGTATCCAGTCCAGTGCACTGTGTATGTCATGTGCAATGTGCATCTACTTCTCTCTTTCTCTTTTACTCCCTTATTCCCCTCTCCCCACGTGTAGGGTAACAAACTGGACGTTGTCTAGTTAACCTCCTTACCTTTCCTATATTCATTCTCTCTCTCTCTAGAACCGCCCTTGTAGCAGTTTTTGACACTGTTTGGTCGCACATTGCTGACAAAATGCAAGTTTCACTAAATGGTGTTAGTCCGATGTCTGCCAGCGTTGAAGTTAGCATCTTCCTTTGCATCACGTATGATGGACAGTCACAAAATATATGGGCTAAGGTTTCGCGCACTTGGCAGCGTTCACAGTTCGGACTGTCCGCATGGCCTATTAGGTGCGCGTAGCGTCGAGTGGAGGCAACGCCCAGGCGAATTCGGTACAGCACACTAGCATGTCTTCGGCTGATTTTAGTCGGAAGGCGAAAAGTCATATCGGGGTCTGTTTCCCGCAGACGCTTCCTCCGATGATCTGGTTGCGACCAGTAAGTGGCCGCGCATTCGCGCATGAGCGATCTCAACAATGTGTTGACGTCACTTCGCGAATACGGTATTTTGACGTCCATGGGGGGTGTTGTATACTGCCGCTCTTGCTTCACTATCAGCTACCTCGTTGCCAACAAAGCCACAGTGTCCAGGAACCCATTGGAGTGTAATCAAGTGACCACCTCTGTGTGTAATATCGAATGCTTGGACGACTCCTGAAGCTAACGATTAATATTGGCCTCTTCTTGAGCAAGAATTGATGGCTTGAAGCGCTGATTTTGCATCAGATAGTATCGTCCATTTACGTGGTGCTTGGCCGTTCACAAATTGTACAGCTTTCTGGATAGCAACAAGTTCCGCGGCTGTCGAAGATGACCTGTGATCTAATTTGTACTGCCGGGAAATACCGAGTTGAGGGATCACGAAGGCCGCAGTTGAGGCGGACGAAGTTACGGATCCATCGGTGTAGATGTGCACAGAGTCGCTGTATCGGTCAGCCAAATGTGCCAAGGTGAGTTGCTTGAGGGCAACATAAGCAAGTAACGGACTGAGGACAGTATATAGTAGTACATACGGGTAACATTATTATTGCGTTATGTGAGTTGACGGTCGACAGTCACCAGTACAGGTAACAGTTAGGCAGTACTAGCCACTGCTCCTTATATGCGATTAGATACTGAGGTGTTCAAAGAGCGTACTTCAAAAAACTCATGAAATTGTTGTTTTGCGACGCGATATTTTGATTACATTTTGACATGATAGTTTTTAAGCCCCAGTTTACACCACTACACGTTTATTCTCAGTTATAGCTAAGAAAATATGGGTGAGTGCATTTGCACCTCCGCAGCACATCTGTGCGTCACGCATAGGCGTGAGCAGGTTTCCCCCCTTCAGGGGGGGGGGGGCGAAGGTTCGTCGCAGCGCCCCCCCTCCGTATTATGTCAATGTATGGGGCTCACTTTGCGCCCCCCCTTCTCCCCCCCCCCCCCCCATGCGCATGCCTAATGTGTCACGTGAGCAGAGGACAAAGTTCTCGTATGACACCACGCCCCCCGCTATCCAATATGCATGAAAGCCAAGATTATGCTTGGCGTTCCGTAATGAGTATCGCTATTTTGGCAGTGTCATTACCACGGACGACGGCGGCCGAAATAGCGGAGCAAGCCGCAATTGCGTTGGTCTTCCTGGACAACAGGAGGTGCACGATTTACAACGACTTGAGATTGACAGTCAGAGGATTTGCCAAGAGCACCATCTCGAAACCGGCCTTGCGGATCATTCGGGACAAGAACATCGAGCCACAGACACTCGTTTCGAATTCGTTCCCAGCTCGTGATTGTGAGATCCCCGCCCATTCTCAATGAGTGGGCCCACATAGCTGCGCGAGGATTAGTAGACCGCGTAGCTACAGCCAGACAGCGTAGAATCAGGACCCTCCCGCCTCGTATAACGAACTCACGAAACGTTTAACGTGGGCCGGAGACAATGCTTTCCACCACAAAAAAATTAAGCAGGCCACAGTCTCTGACACTCAGGCTACTTCAGGTCAAGGTGTTTTGGGATAACTCTTGCGCATTAGTGCGATCTTAGGGATCGCGCTAATGCGCAAGAGTTATCCCAAAATACAGCCAACTAATGGATGTTCATCATGCGCGTATATAGCCAATCTAGAACATATGCTCTGGCTGTGCCTCGCGTTACGCGGTGGCGAAGTCGTCACGCCGTCCGAATGGGAGGCTGCTATTAGCAGCTCCGCACTCGAAGAACCGCTATGGGCAGTGTAACGAGCCCGCGACGCAGCAGAGAGTCTTGGTCTTTCTGTTCCACACTCTAAGCCAAAAGAGAGCAACGGGGGGTATAGGGGTTCCTCCTTTGAGGGAGTAACTGCATTGCCACTCCCATTACTCCCCTAAAAGGAGCAACTGCAAGGGGATGAACCGTTACTCCCCTTTCAGTTGCTCCTTCGCAGGATGAACAGTTACTCCCTCCAGTTGCTCCCCGAGAACCAACCGTTACTCCCGCCACTTGCTCCCTGAAGACCAACGGTTAGTCTTTACCGTTACTCTCGCGTTTTTGCTGTTACTCTCTGAGGAGCAACTGTTCATGCTTCCAGTTACCCCGAAGGGGATGAATATTCATCTCGAACATGCATTTCAGAAGCTGAACACATGGCCAGAGCTCCTTGGCAGAGAACTGCTTGGGTGCTTATAACACAAAATGTAGACAAATTTAAACGAAAAGAAATGCTTTATTATTTTTTCTTTTTTTATGCAACGTGTGGACACACACAGAAGTAGAGTTCGCTGCACACCGCTGCCAACACCAACCGAGCGGCATAATACATCAAAGGCTTCCTGCATCTTCAGATGAAAAACTCGAATTCCCAGCACAAGGCAGTCTGAGTCATCATGGCAGAAACAAGGTCAACTTCTTCGACTGTGAATGACTCGAGCTGCGCAGGGCTGTTGCTTCTATCATGCCAGCGCCTTCGAATGTCACCGCAGGCATTCCATGTGAAGCATCTCGTTGCTGCAAATAGAAAAAAAAGTGAGGGGTTTTACACGTAAGCACAGACACGCAGTTTGCACCAAAAATGCGATCCTTTCACATATGTAACACATAGAAAAAGTTTGCACATACCGAAATTCTCTGGCCTTCTGCATTTTTGCATAATCGGGAACAACATTATCTGCGGTATCCACTAACCCGAAAAAATCATGGTAGACCTGCAAAAAAATAAAAAAAAATAAAGAACATGCATCAAATATTGTTTTATTTAGTTGCAGTAAAGTCTGGTTAAGAAAAGCCAAGTGGGAATCAGCCTAATTACACGGAAGTGGTAAAGCTCGAACGGCGTTATTGAGCTTAGTAAAACGACATGAAATTTCTGACGATTAGTAGTGAAGTAAAAACGTGACTTAAACGACTAAGTTTCACCAATGCTTCACAGCGCATACACATTACTTGGTGCAGAATAATAACGACCGCACCCAAATGAACCTACAGCATTTATCTAATTTCTGCGGCTCTGACAACGCTCAATCTTGTGAAAGTTGTACATCATTAAAGAAAGGAAAAACAACCAGCCAGCTGCTTGAGAAATCAACACATTGCGCATGCCGTGAACAAGCACAACTTTGGGGGGTCGAAAACGCCACAAGCAATGCTAGACTGTAATTACCTATGGTGGAAAAGCATTAAATGCAGTTGGAAATGCAACGCAGTTCGTCACCACTCACCTGCAAGCTGATGCATGCAGTCTTTTGTCCGGCGAGCAAACTGGTGCTTTGCAGATAGCTGAAAACGTCGTGTTTTTTCCATCCACCAGCGAAATCCACAGCAGTGTTGCGCTCTCGAGAGATCAGCATACACTAAGCTACACGCCGAATAAATAGAAACGCAAATCTGCGAAACACACGCACGAGCAAAACATGGCACATCGGCATGCCCGTCGACCACCAACCATATGAATAATAGTAGTGCGAACGTGAACCTAGTTGCGCCGAAAAAACGTCGAGGGGTGGCAGCACGGGCGTCAGCGCAATGCTCTTAGTGTGTTCCCTTATTTCACTCATAAAAAAAAGGTTACTCACACTATAACTAATAATTCTTCAAGCGTAAACTGCGTTTCAAAACTTTCTGTGCTCGACTATGTAAGAAATAATGATTTAATGATCATTTAGTATGAATTACATCGCTTGTTATGCTAGCGCCACACTTGCAGCTAGCGAGCAGATTTGTCATTATTACAAATTTTACGTTGAAGTGTACTACTAAGTCTCGCAAATGACGAACGGCGTGTGGCATGTTTTTTTTTTTGTTTTTTTTTCTCCCTTTTCTTATTTTGAAAGCCTCGTCATGCCTCGTTTTGCACGTGTTTCGGTGTTTGATCGGCTTTGACATGGATATGACGACTTTCTCTGTGCTGCTCCTGGGCGTGTGTTTTACCAAGAGCTGCCGTCTTAACGCAAGATGTAGCGTACGCGTGTTCCGGCACCTGTATTCGCGGACTTTCTGTGGTCAGCCAGCGCTACTTTTATTATCTGCCGATGCTAAAATAATTAAGTGTTGTGGTGTGGTGCAGTGCGGCGAAAAAAAAAAGACAAAAATCTGGCCCCTGAATATAAATGCGGGCGCCTGCATATTTGTCTGCGGTGTCCTTTGGGGAGTAACGGTTGCGTGACGGGAGCAAGTGCTACCGTTCCTCCTTCCGTTGCTCCCTTTCAAACACGAGACTAAAACACTTACTCCCCCGTTTTCGAACGTGTCGGCCATCTTGTTCCACTTGGTCTTTTTTGGGGAGTAACTGTTACTCTAAAGGACTAAAAGCAGCCGTTGCTCCCATTTTGGCCATTTTTGGCTTAGAGTGCAAGGTGTGAGCGGACCACAACGTGCTAGAGCGCGTTCTAAGGGACCATAATAAAGCTTTTCGATACATCCAGGGGTTGGTCCTGGTCACTGGGGACCCAGTATCCTAAGCCGTACTTCTTCGCTGTTATCACTATATTGCCAACACGACAACTGTCAAAGCCAGTGTCGACAGCGGTATGCTGCTGACGTCATAAGCGAAGTTTCTGCTCGGGTGACGTGACTCCGAGCTGTTCAGGTGCCAGTAAATTCCGCTGAAGATATATTATTTTGTTTTTGCCAACCGAAAAGCTCTTTCAAAGACTGTTGGTTTACAGCCTGTAACACGATTTGTAATAAAATTTCGCTGTCTAACAGTGACAGTTAGTCTCTGTTAGACAGCAAAAGTTAAAATGCGTATTTTGGACTCGGCGAATATCCGAAGCTCTCGAAAGGTGCAAAAATAGGCATTGCAGCGGGTGCTTGCAAGTTTTGGAATTCCAATAGATTACTGTTGGCTCGTCTTGACGTACGATATCAAGCAAGTATCTTAATCGTCAGCAGAGGGCTCCCATAAACACACTATACTCGTTATTCTCGGTTTTTGTTGCTCACTATGCGACTGCTCCATGCTGCATAGGATGCAGTTTAGCATTGTCGATAAAAACAGTCTGTTTAATACTTTTACAGTTACCAGTGACGTCTATGATGCGACATTCTATTCGGAGCGGGCACCCTCTTAAAACACTAAGGCCCCTGAATGTCTTTGTGACGCGGTTCTTGATAGCTTCGACTGAAAAGTAAGCCCTTATGATGCAGATGAGCATTAATTATTAGAGATTATGGATCATTATTCATTAGGTTAGACTCACTTTGTACGACTATAACTAGCAGTTCATGGCAGTTGGTTGTTTGGGAACTACACATTATGCATCACGCCGAGTACAGGTTCTGATATCGTCCAATGTTATCGTCATCTTGGCGCTTATGGGAACTGTATTCTCAGAGTCAGTGACAACCGCTTTTGCAAGCATTGCAAGTAAGATGCTACACTTTAGTAAAGCATTATGTTGGACATGCACTTCGTCTACTAACGTTTCGTTTCTGTCTTTCTTCCAGAGAGGTCACATTTACTTTAATGTCGTCGCCAGGATACACGGCTAAAAACGTGATCTACTATCAACCGAGGAACAGTAAGCATGTTACTCGATCCAAAAATGATCTGTAGTAGATGATGCAACAACCGAAACTCCCTGTGCCTTTATATGCCTTGCGATGGGTTACGATGCGAAAAGCGTGCATGCAGTGAATACTGAACGTGGAAAGTTGGGCAAGTTGGTTAGAGATCATTTTGGTCGAACTGCATGTTGGGACGGAACGCCAAGAAATAAGTAAAACAAACAAGCGCGAACTAATTCAACTGGGTTTTTCATGGATGAAACCAGCCTTTTTATCAGTCTCAGCCCATATGACACGTCCCCCCTATGGGATAACAAAGGAACCGCTAAAACCCACGAAAATAAGCACGTGAGGAGTTCTCAATGAAACCGCTAAAAAGCTAACAAAAAGACACGTGACAGGCTAAAAAACATGACAAAAGCAGGAAAAAGACACGATGTGCATGAGAACAAATGTGCTCACGTGTTTATTTTCATGGCTTATGGCGGTTCCGTTGTTAGCCCCACTGGGACATGTCACATGGGTTGAGACTGATAAAAAGGCTGGTTTCATCCTTCAACAATAAATCCAGTTGTCAGTCTGCGCTTGTTTGTCTTGCTTCTTTCTTCGTGTCTCGTCCCACCGCGCAGTTCGACCAAAATGTAATGAATGCTGTGGCAATCTCGAAACACGCTGCTTAGCTGTCGCCGCCATGAGCGTCATCAATTACAGCTATTTTATGGTCACCGCGGGAGGGAGCATTTCGCAATAATATCAAATTCGCTTTACCTTGCGCGACCTGGTTCCATTTTATGCCTGCGAAGTTTTATTGCGAGAGCAATTATACGGACACTCTCGGTGGAGATTGCCTCTGCCGTCACCGTCGCCGTCATGGCCCGGATATACGATGCAGAAATACGTACAGTGGCCCCTTTCTGTACCCACATAAAAAAATAAACAGAAAAATTTCCGATACACCCGACCAGGGATTTGAACCAGTGACCCCTCACTCTGCAGCGCGCTCCGTTAGACAACTCAACCACGCGCCATGCATGCGCCGGCATAATCACAGCGAGCTATTTATATAGAGCATTTACTGCTGGCCGTACGCAGACCTAGGACGAGATTGAGTGTGTTTTCTATCACGCAACGCTCCTACATTTGAAAACCCTTGACATGCGCACGAAAAAGTGGCTCCTTTCTGTACCCACTCGTGATGTGGAACCAAAAGAAATAACCGCTGGACCTGCGCGGAGTGCGCAGCACAGTCACAGCGAAAGCTAGAAGAGCGCCATTTCTAAAACGCTTATCTAAAACCCGTTGCAAACTCTCTTGGGGCTACTAATACAAGTACGCTTGCAAGGTACCCACTACTCCATTAATTGATTTGGTGGCTGATGACGATGAATAATTATGGCTGAGCCCTATGTAATTGGTTGGAAGCAATTCATATTGTGTGACGACTGGTTATACAATTCGCAATCTGTGACGCCTGGTTGTTATTTTAGTCTTCTACCACGTTATATTGCGCATATTAAGGTGGCTTCTTCGCGACATAACGCTTGTGTAGGGTTTTTGTGCGCAGGAGTTTCGAGCACAGGCATGGCTCAGTCAGATCAATTCATCCAGCACAGAAATTCACACTCGTGTTGGCCAAAGCCTGACCAATGCGTTTGATGTATTTGAAAGTCGGGAGCAAGGAAAAAAACAGAGGCATGGCTCAGTGGTAGAATACTGGGCTGGCACGGAGCGGACCCAGGTTCGAACCTCGTTCCATCCTGGGCATTTTTTATTATTTCGTTTCTTTTTCTTATTTCGTGCGATAGCGGTTACGGATACCGGTGGCGGTGGCGCGGACAACTACGGTACCCTTGCTGTGATCTCACAACATCTTTCGCTGTAAAAAAAAAAGAAAAAAAGAACACCTGGCACGCTTTGCGTCAGACACCACGCCACCGCGTGGCAGGAGACGCAGAGGGGTCACTACAGGCGCCGCAGTTTAAAAGAAAAAGAAATATCATAGAGCGTCGGGTTCTGGATTGTCGAAACTTGCAGCGCGTTGCTCAAACACAAAGGCAGAAGGACTCTTGATAGTTGTTAGTTCACTCTTGTGTTGTGTATACCTGCGCGTTCTTGCCGAGCGTCCTAATTCTCTTGTTCCCGTGCGTGTGACGTCCAACCGGAAATGAAAAAAAACAGTTAGCTTTTTTTGGTAGAGCGACCGCCCCGGAAAGGCGTTGGTCCCGGGTTCGAACCCCGGACCAGGACGAATTTTTCGGCAACTAAGAAGCTTTTCTTTTTGAGAAATCTGTACGGATTTTTTTTTTGTAGCTTCGGGCTACAGACGGGTGGTTGTCTATTTCCCCTTTCTTAACCCTTCCGCCACCTTGCGGGATTCCGCAGAACTCATTTGCATTAACTGAGCTACCGCGGCGGCCAGTTCTGTCTGTTAGTTCTCATTAATATCGTGTCTAATAAAGAAAAACGAGCCCTTAAATTTTCCACTTCTTTCCTTCCATCTGCACATCGTTACTTCTGCAGGTGGCCTCGGAGACTTTGCGTTCACAGCAGCCTACAGGGATTGCAAGAGGTGCAAAGTATTCAGACACAACTACATCAACAATGGTGAGTAGAAATGCGCACGATGCAATCATTTTTCAAATGTTCACTGTATAACGCCTTCAGTATTAAACTTGGTGTGCACCTTGCGTTATTCTTTCAAGTTCCGCTTATACAGTGAGTGTTGTTTTCTCGCCATACGCGCACACCTAGTTGAAGTATAGAAAACACTGTACTGTCGTTGAGCACATCGGCATAAATGGCTCTGTATACTGGAGGGTTAAGTTTTACTATGGCTGTTGCGATGAGATGCAGTTGTAACGACTCACAGGTGAGTTCCGGAAGACGAGCTGGGACACTTGTGTACTATGGCAGAAGCGCAAGTAGCGCGAAAATCACGTTAACAAAGCGGACGATTTAACATTATTCGGGAGTGTAAACCCTTCTTCTGTGAGTTGGCTAAAGGCGTAAGAAAAACGGTGTCATGTTTTGCTTAAACGTCTCGCTGTGAACGCTTGTGGTGTTTCAGTTTCAGAAATTTCAAATTTTCAAATTTTCAAATTTCAAATTCCAAATTCTTCATTTTTCCTCATACATTTGGAATGGACTTCAGTCTACAGCTTGACAGAGGCCCGGAAACCAAAAACACACACAAGGCAGGGCTTGACTACAAGGCGCACGTGAAAGACTTTCTGAGAGGAAACCAAATTACGGTCCAGAGATCACCTTCCTGGCAAAAAAGATAGGGGCGGGGGCTGACGTACCTATATTTACAGACTGTCCGCGTGAAAACGCGTCACCGCCAGCGGCCCCTTTAACGAGCGGAACCACCTCTGTAGCTTAGCGCGTATCGTGTCGGGCTGCTAAGCTTGTGCGTGTAGTCTCGATTCTCGATTAACGGTCACAGTGGCCGCATTTTGATCGGAACAAAATGCAAAGAACAGCCCAGTGCATAGAGTTGGGTGCAGATTAATAGCCTCAGGGGGGTCCAACTTTATCCGTCATTTCCTACTATCTTGAGCCTCAAAATGATATCGTGCTTTTGGCACGTAACAGCCGAACAATTAATTAACTGTGAAAAACTATAACAAAACTCCCGCACTCGGATGGCGATCCACGAAAATGGTTCTGTGAAATCGGCAAGCCACATTGCGCTTCAGGCGTTAATAATCGCTGCGATTTTGAATCAAGATTGCGTCGCTTCCAAAGAATCGTGTGCACTACATCAGGAGTGCATGGAACGTTGAGTCGCTCACGGTGCAGGAAGTGTTAAGAATATGTTCTTTCGATAAAAGTTACGGACGTTACCGGCGACTTTTGCGACTGCGTGAGGACGTAGTGACAGCGTATAAGTTGTGGCATACGTCTTCTTAATTACAGTTGCTTATGCTGTATTATGCAGGCGCTGGCTGCAGCTATTGGCTTACCGACGAAGCACTTAACGAGAAGGACACGTGCTGCGAATTTGTGTACGCGCTCCTCTGCGGCCCGGACAAGTACATGATTTATGACGACAGCTGCAAATGAGCCCATTGTGCAGGGGCGGGTGGAAATGTGGCGTCTTTCCCTGCTGAAGAGAAATGGGCACTTCTCAATGCACGTACTTGAAATAAAGAAGCCACTGACGAGCAACGATATCTAACTGCCTTTTAACTTACGCAAATGAACTTTACAACGTTGATTTTGAATGCTGTTGGAGTAAACAAGATGGAGCACAAGTAGCAACAATGATCCTTGCCGTACAGGACGTCAACCGCTGGCTGAAGGCAGGCAGCAGGTGCTTCGACAAACATTATATAAAAAAAAGAAAATCAGGAGTCTTTCTCCGACCGAGGAAGTGGGGGCAAACGAAGCTTGGCGTGGGCGCGCCTGACGTACCTTTACTATCATTCTTTCTTACTTTGTTTCTTTCTTTTTTTTTATTTCTGTCTAGGTAGCGGCCGTCCCCGAAACGCTGTTTTCGGACTGAATCGGCAAGGCATTTTTCATGTTCTTTTTAGCGTTCGTGAGCCGGTAGAACGGCCCAATGAAAGGACTACCTCGCGATTGTGGAAACGCAGGTTAAGAATTCGATTTTCTCGGAAGCCGGAATTTTTCTGAATATGTGCAATTCCTGATGTCGACCTTCCTTACTTATACAGCAGATCGCTTTTAGTCCGCCAACACGAAATATTTCTATGCAGCAGCACCCATAGCAAGCGCACTGTTTACTTTTTTTTTCTTTTTGCATCGTCGGTAGAACGCGTTCGTATGCTTCCGTTCAGTTTACACTGGGGAAGCATGGGTGCGTCGCCTACAACAAAAATTAAGGCAGCTTGTACAAGTGGTGCCAAGCCTGAGGGAAGTGCGGAGCTGGGCGGCCTTCTTTGGTTCTCTTCGGTTTTCTCTTTCTTTCCTCATCTCTTTCTTCTTTTTTCTCTTTTCCAGTTTTTTCTGTCTTTTTTTTTCTGTTTATTTCTATTTATTTCTATCATCATCAAGGCGCTCGTAGAGCAAAACGAAGAAGAGTTATCTTTGGTGAGAGCGCGCGGAAATAGATATGTTATATGTGGTTTTGCCTGCCTTACGCCAAGCTACGACAGCATACGACAGCCCGGCCCCCTAAAGTGCTCCGCACTTAAAACGAATGGGTTTGGGGCCTAGTTGGCAAGGCTCCCACTTTCGGACCCAGGGACTCCGGTTTTGTTTGATTTATTGCTTTGTTTTATTAATCATTTATTTGGTGCGTCACCTGTCAAATGAGGATGGTTTTTTAGCACACATCCATCACCAGCTGCACAGGTCAGTAAATACAAGCTTTGTTTAAAAAAGTCCGACAGAACTCATTTGAGGAAAACATTCGACAAATTGGATTAGCACTCACGTGTTAAGCTCATGCTCAAAACATTGGAAGATACCTTTATATGGAGCGCCCTGCTGGGTAAGTAAGATTACAGTGTTTGTCGAGTGTAGAAATCATTAGTAGGGAGTTTTCGAATGGGCGCCCCGAAAGCTCTGGAGCCCCCCAAAAAATTGCGTTGAGGCCACTGCGCGTGCCTGACACCGAAAGAGCGTTTCGGTTTTACATTGGGCACGCTATTTCTCGAATTGAGCGGGAGGGCAAAGCCTGACCCAAAGGCTTTACGTCGAACTAATATGACGGCACCCACTGAAGAGATGGCTCTCGTCCAAGACAAAGCTGACCTGATTTCTGAGCAATGGAAGACATTAAAAATAAAAAAGAAATGCTCGCATAAACTATCGCTTTCTCATATCTCATACATACAGCTAAGATGGCCGCAACATAGTCCATGTTGTTTTATCCAGCTGGGCGGTTAGAACCAAATCTTCAGGAAGTTAAACAAAGAGTTGCTGAAATGTCGGAAGAGCATAAAGGGTGAATTGCACGAGGTAGTGAAAGATACTAAAACGTGCCACTCCTGCTTTCACAAGCAACCCTCCTGGAAAAGTTCGGACAATTAATAGCTTTTATATTCAAGTGATGTATTCCTCATAGATGGTAAATGTGCGATTTACAATGACATAATTTCTTGTACTTTCATTAGTTGTTTGAAAATTGGGGGGACCCTTAAGCTTCGCCTTTAAGAGTTGAACGCGATAGCGATATCCCGTCCCTATACTATGTAATGGGTAGTATGCTTTAAACCAGGAGCAATTATGCGCGGCAAATGTGGGAAATGTTTTCGAACTTGCAATGCACCCACTGCGTGGTGGTAAGGGAATACGCGCAGTAAGGTGTGTGCCGTTTGTAATGGGTGGCTGGCTTTAAACTATGAAATCGTTATGATAGTCACATATTCTGACGCCCGATGGCAATGTACGCTTGTACCACGCAATATTCTTGGGATATTACATGTTATATTGCGACGCCTATATAAAGGACGCTTGCGTTTGCGAAGCATGCAAGTTATTTTCACTGCATTTCCAAGCAGTGGAAGTTATTTTCACAGTATTTCCAAGCAGAGGCATGGCTGTGTGGTAAAACACCTGCTTGCCACGCAGACGACCCGGGTTCGATCCTCACTGGAAGTTATTTTCACAGTATTTCCAAGCAGAGGCATGGCTGTGTGGTAAAACACCTGCTTGCCACGCAGACGACCCGGGTTCGATCCTCACTCGGACCCGAAAATTTTTATTATTTTTATTTGCATCTTTCTCGATTTTTCGGTCACGGACAAGATGATGATTTTTCGGTCACGGACAAGATGATGATTTTTTCGCTCACAACCAACGACGCCGACACCGACGCCGGAATTTCTGCGAAACGAGCTCTTTAACGCTATCGCGTTAAAAACGTTCTTCACTACGGACTGTGGTTGCTTGTCCGAATTTGATTAGCTCAGCGTACAAAACTGGGCGAGTTGGTTGAACTTCATGGTTTAAAAAGCAGCGCAAAAAGACGGTACACAAGATGAAGGAGGACACAGGACAAGCGCTGAACTAGCAACTGTCGTCTTTATTAAAAGAAAGCGAATAAATACAAGCAGTCTTGCTGCGTGCGCACCCTCTAAGCTGCAGAAATTGTGACGTGTTTTCAAGTAGGCTGATTTCACAATCATGAAGATAGATAGATGGGGCGGAAAATCATGATACTTGCATTTCCGCCCCATCTATCTATCTTCATGATTGTGAAATCAGCCTACTTGAAAACAAGTGACAATTTCTGCAGCTTAGAGGGTGCGCACGCAGCAAGACTGCTTGTACTTATTCGCTTTCTTTTAATAAAGACGACAGTTGCTAGTTCAGCGCTTGTCCTGTGTCCTCCTTCATCTTGTGTACCGTCTTTTTGCGCTGCTTTTTAAACCTTGATTAGCTCATACCTTAGATTTGTGTACACGTTATTAAAACTTCGGTGTTAGAATAGTTAGAACTTTACTAGGTACTTAAAGGGATAATGAACAAAAACAGGAAAGAAATGACAAGGACATCCAAATTCCTCCCGAAAGACGCGACTGATCCGATGAACAGATGTCATTTAACATATTTTTGAACAGTTTACTGTACTTTTTGTAGAATTGTTAGTCTACGGCGGCTGCTCGCCAGAGCGCATAGGCAGTGGTTAATTCAAGCATACCCACGGCACAGGGGGGGTTGCACGCTTTCTTGTCCATGCTATTCCCTTTTTTCCACCTCTCCTCGTCATCCCATTCTCCCGCTTCCACAAAGGCGCCTATGCGGATGACAAAAATCTGCCGAGTTTTACACGTGCCGGACGCCCGATGGCACGGAGGGCTTGGCGACACAACTATCTCCGGCTTTTAAAATAAAATAAGCTTAAACAAGCTCACGAGTGGTACGTTCTTTGTGCTGCGCAATGACTCTGGTTTCTTGGAAATCTGGGCTGCAATTACATTCATGACAATGGCAATGACAGGTTAGTTGAAGGATGTCGACCCTTTCATAGATAATCGGTGATCGTTCAACCTTTCGTTGAGACAACGGCCGATCCGACCAATATATCTGTTGCCACAGGAAAGGAGTACACAGTATATCACTACCTTACGGCAGTCTGTGTTTGACTTTACACTCGAACCACTTTTGCGCAGAACCCCCTTGGCTTCACTGTGCAGAGTTGAATGCGCTTGCAGCTAGAAAGACACTCTTTGAACGAATTTCAGCTTATAATTATGTTGTCGCAGGAAAGCCGCCCTACAGGTGTTTTCAAAGTGTTGATTTGTTGACTGCCAAAATGATGTGGCGTATAAAACACCGCTCACTTGCTACATGTGCTGCACTGGCACAACCAGTCGATGGGTTATTGAAAGACTGCGAGAGCATGCATGCTCGCTCAAAGGATCGGTCCGTTGTCATCATACTGATCTGATGATGATTCGTGACTGCCAAGCTCCACTCCAGTCTAAGCTATTGTTAACAGGCGTGACCCTCACAAAAAAGGGAAAAAAAAGCTTGCGAAAAGAGAACACTCCAACCAAAATTTGTTTTAAGAAACCTGACGTTTCGAAGCCCGACCGGCTTCTTCTTCCGACATCCTGAAAAAGAAGACGGTCGGGCTTCGAAACGGCAGGTTTCTTAAAATAAATTTTGGTTGGAGTGTTCTCTTTCCTCCAGTTTTCTGCTATATGAAGCAGGCAGACTTCTGCCGAGTGTTCACCAGTGGCCCCTACAAAATATGCACTTTCGGGGCACGTCAGTCCTTGTACCTCCGTGCAAGCCCATTGAACGAGCTCCCTCTTTCCGTTGAAAAGGAAGCGCGATAGCTCCTTTCTATTCTTTCCTTCTCTTTCTAATTTCTACTCTTCTCTCATTCTCTGATGTCCGCTGTTCAGGTGTGCGCTGTTCGATATCAGTGGCTATATATTACAAGAGAGGGAGAGAGAAGGCGTTTATTTCTGTCTTCCTTATCCGGGACACTGTTCGAGCTATAGTATGGTACAACTTTAGCAGGCAGTGGCATTTTCCCCTCAAAGGCGGATGCACACGAGCGTCCACCAATAGGCGCGCACTTCAGGTGACATCATGGGCCGGACGGCCGGTGACCCCGCCGACGGAGAACATGCTGCCACATGGTCGTCGCCAGGATTTTCTCTTGGGGGGTGCAAACGAGTGTTGCATCGCGGCTGGGGGAGGGGAGAGCACTGGTATAGCTTTGGTGAGGGCAAGTACTGGTGAGGCTTGAGGGGGGGCAAGTGCCCCTTTTGCACCCCCCTGCCGACGCCCATGTGCTGCCATCGTTGCTGCCAGCTCAGCGCGCGAACGACCGATCGTTGGGGGCCGTTACTTTTTTTATAGCTTTCTTTTCTTTTCTTTTTTTTTCTGAGCGGGACTATTTCTTTAGTCGCGGTGCTTCGGTCATCTGGGCGGGGCCTCTCCTGTCTTCTAAAGTTGTACCCGACTGTAGTAAGCAGCACAGAGTTGAGCGCGGCTGGCCACCCTAATTTTGCGGACTACTTATGGCGGGCATGACAGCATCAGACTACGTGAATACGTGCAGCAAAATATTCGACTCCATAATTGGCACACCCGCACTTCTGAAGTCAACGTTCGCTTGACGACGTAGGGCTTAGAGGTTGAAGATTGACCCTTCGGATGACCCTTTTTGGGAAATTGGCGGCTCGTTGACCCCACTTTGTCGCACCTGGGCGCGATAAGGCCGGACTGGTGAGGAGACTTGCATGGTGTCGGAGAGAAGACGCCGCAGGTGCGCTAAAGTATCCCCATCCATTCCGGAATGTTCTCAGTCGCTACAACATTCCAAAATGCCGCGGAAAGAAAAAAAAACAAACAAACAAACAAAAAAAAAACGGGCCGCGCAAAACACACACACAAAAAAAAAAATACCCGATAGGGTTTCACCGGGGGGGGGGGGGGGGGGGGCTAAGTTCTGCTGACAGGGAGGGCTCCAGCCCATTCTGCCCTCCTCTCCCCCCCCCCCCCCCCCCCCGCTTCTTCCGGAGCCCTTGCTTCGAACCACCGCGGCAAGCTGAATTCAACGACCTCGTTGTGCCGTGAATAATGTTTTTTCTCTCCGGTCGTCTGATCGTCCCACTCATTGGCGCTTTGGTTTCGGTTTCGACGGTAAGTTTGGTTGGATGTCATAACACTTCTATAATTACCAGAGAGCGATCTTTCGAAATCTCGATGTGCTGATGGGCTTTCCGTTGAGAGGACTTCGAGTCTCTTTGTTTTGCCGACGCCTGTCTACGCTAATTAAAGAGCTCATTGCCTTATTTTCTTCAAATACGGCTGTGCTTGAGGTCTCTAGCCACCTTGTGATGCCTGTCGCTACAAAAAAGCCCGTCGTGTTGCCCACTATCTAGAGTGTGAAGCGTCGCGCTGTAGTTCCTGTAAAACAGGAAGAATCATGTTATCAGGACAAGAGGGTTACGTTGGACTGTCTCGCAGAAAAATTGCTAACTACCTCAGCGCAGTGCTCAACCACAAAGGGGTGGCTTCACTGCGATGACAGCTCGCGTAACCTGTACGTAATTTGCCGGCATATACACGCGGAATCGTCGAGCAAGGAGCGTCCGGCTGCGGGTAGTCACGAACATAGGTCGGCAAAACAAGTGGAGCTCACTCAGACTCACTCATGAAATATATTTTGCCCTTGGGACTCACTCAGACTCAGATTCAGCAAACTTTTCCTCAACCGGACTCACTCGCACTCAGACTCACTAAAATTTTTCCCAGCGGACTCAGACTCACTAAAATGTTTCCCACCCGGACTCACTTAGACTCAGACTCACAGCTCCATCTGAGTCTGAGTGAGTCTGAGTGAGCCTACTCATGAGTCCATTATCGTACAATTGGCTTCTTCGAACTTGGTTTAAATGCTCTCTTTAACACCAATATCTCGCGTCATCGGTGCTGTATTTGGCGCCTTTTCATCTCGTACTCTATGAGTGGTTGCAATCCAGTAAGGACTTTTTTTTTTTTTTTTGAAAGAGATGAATCACATTAAATATTTTTATCAAAAATTCCCGGGAAAAAAATTTTCGGGGGGTGGGGGGGGGAGGGGAGTCATGGAACCCTCCCCCCCCCCCTGCTCCGTAATACTCACGCCTCTGATCAATAATATTGAGCTGGCGTATAAACGTGGTGCTTTGAAGTATGCGTGAGTCGGCATGAGTATAAACGTGAACCTACGTAAGACTGATAGTAAAGCTAAGTTGCGTAAGTAGAACCGTAGATCGGCAAAAAAGTGTAGAGCTCACTCAGGCTCACTCAAGAAATACATTTTGAGCTTAGGGCTCACTCGGACTCAGACTCATTAAAATTTTTCTCAACCGGACTCACTCGGACTCAAACTCACCAAAATATTACTCACCCGGACTCACTCAGACTCAGACTCACGGCTCGATCTGAGTCTGAGTGAGTCAACTCATGAGTGAGTTTGCCGACCTATGGTCACAAGACGTGCGCAGGTTGTTCCAGTTTTGCGTTGAAGTGGACGCATTGATAGTATCTATATTTTCACAATGCTTAGGAAGTCCATGCGCACACTGCAGCACGAACAGTGTAGTGGTGATGCAATGCTCATGGATGAACGTGCACACAAAATTAGTGGCCATCACATTCGTAGACACGCCATGAGGCAGCTGGTATTGCATATAATGAAATTTGATTGCTGGCACTTGAGCACTTCGTTAAGTAATTCTTCTTGCTCGATGACCTGCTCACATTTATATTGAACATAGCCTTAGATGAGCGTGCATCTGATCAAACTCTTATGTATTTCCCGAACAAATTGCTGCACTAGAATAAATTACCTGCATATTAAAGCGGAGCAGAAGTGAGTGGTTTTTATTTGATGAATCATTTAGAAAAATCAGGAACGAAAAATAGAAAATGATATTGTTGGCCGTACTGTAACTTTCCAGCTCGAGCAGCTGATACGTCAACGGTGTCCACCTGCGGATGAGGTGGGAGAAAGGACGGGGGTACACGCTGCGTTTTCGCTCAAACCATTGCTTTTCGGCAGTGGCTGGAACTTCGCTACGGCCGCTGCGCTTTGTATTTATCCCTCGACGGTATGCCTGCTGACCCACACCCCACCGCACAACTGCCCTTCGATCGCTGGGCCCGCTGCCAGCGTGGTTGCAAAGCCTTTTGTGTTCCTTCCTTTCCGGCTGCGGGGGGGGGGGGGGGCCTTGAAAGCTTGAGCGCGCACTAAGCAGGGAGGGTGCCTTTTCAAAGATTCTCCAATTCACCTTCTAGAAAGGGAGGGGGGGAGTGTGCTGCCTTTTATCTTTCCTTAACCACCTCGTTCTCGTACGTACTTTCCTAGAAGGCCTCGTGGACGGCAAGACTTGCAGAACTACTTGGTGCTGGTGCGGTGTGCAGTTTTGCCTTCGTGACGCCGGCGCCGCGCGTCTCGTGCTGGTGTGACGAAGGTTACCGATATCGTGGGTCCTGCCTAGTGTTCTGAGTTTCGAATATATGTTCACATAGATGTGACGCCTGCTGCCATAAGTGCTGCGTCGTGCGATACTTCAGCACCGTCTTCTGCTCGTGAAAAGCTTCCGCAACTGTCTTTCTCCTCACTAGTACGGGAATACCCGCCGACAGCAATGTGCCCTTACAAAGGCCCACGTGAGTGGCTGTGTGCAACGTAAGTATATGTTACATGCACTTACGCGCATTTCAGTGTTCATTTGTGGCGATCACCCAGCGTTTGTGTGTGTGTGTGTGTGTGTGTGCGTGCGTGTGTGCGTGCGTGTGTGTGTTTGTGTGTGTGTGTGTGTGTGTGCGTGCGGGTTTCTTTATCTAATTAGTAATTGCAGAAAAGATAAAGATAGCCGAAAGTCCACGTAGAATTTTCTTTGGCAGAATTCCAAGTGATGCGTAAGGGTGGAGTTTTATCGCAAGTTGCATCGTTCCCTAGAATGTTGTTTTCGGGCAGCATCGGCCGGGCGTCTTCATACTCCCTCTTGCAATCCGCATCGTCTCGCCACACAACACGCGCATCCTGCGACCACCGAAACGCTTGTTTTGCATTGAAATTCGTCAAATTTTAAATTCTTTATATATGTGCATTCTTTCATGTCGCCTTTACATCGTGTCCTGGCTTCTATACCACTTTCACGCAATTCAACGAAGCCTTCAAAAAAGTGTTCTCTTGCTACGCCTGATTTCCATAGCGAGTAAGCGCATTCGTGTAGTTGAGATATATTTTTATTCTTCCGTATGTCTGTGTAGCCTCGTGATTAAAACACGCGCGTTCGAAGCGTGGCGGCCCGGCTTCAAAAGCTAGCACCGGATAGCAAATCTATCTTGTTTTCATGTAGGGACACACGGATGGATTGAAAGCTTTCTCGTTGATAATAATAATATCTGGGGTTCACCATCCAAATAGCGCCATAAGATTATCAGAGACGCCGTAGTGGAGGGCTCCGAAAATTTCGACCACCTGGGGTTCTTTAACGTGCAGCTAAATCTAAGCACACGGGCCTCGAGAATTTTCGGCCATCGTAGCCGGGATTCGATCCCGTGACCTGCGGGTCAGCAGTCGGGTACCGTAACCACGAGACCACCGCGGTACAGTGGAACAACTTTTCTTGGCAATGAAAGGAAAGCTACGGGGGCGGAGCCGCTACACACGTACTCCTCCGCGATGTAGTCCGGTACGGCTCGCGTTTGAATGACGGCCGTGTTCGAATAATAACATTGCATACAATTTGCTACGTCTGCTTAGATAGCCATTTGCGAGTGAAATTCGTCACAAGCTCCTCTGCGAGTCGTCGGAATAGCTGTCGGGCGACGAGAGCTCACCTGAAGACGAAGATGCCATTTTGAATGTGAGGTGCGCGTAAAACGTGCGACGTTTTCAGACGTGCAAAAACGCGAAATGACACTGCATAAATTAAAACAAATGTGGATATCTCCTAGCTGCGTACTGCGTCTCTTTGTAACCAGCATCCGGTAGAGAATAAAGTAATGTTTTTTTATGATTTTCGCGCGCAAAACACGGACGCAATTTGGGACTATATTCTCCAGCGGTGGCACACGCCCACTTTGGCTCCTTTGCCTTCCCTTCATTGCCCAGAAAAGTTGTCCGCGAGTTTTTTTTTTTTTTTTTTTTTTTTTTTTTTTTTTTTTTTTTTTTTTTTATAGCTTTCTCGTTGAGTCTGTATGCATAACTTGCATTGACGTCACTGTGGCCATCTTCAGGTACCAGCAGGTTGAGGTGCTGCGTAAACACCTGCTCGAACGCGCGG
>JALIZH010017418.1:0-45871 GCA_030522465.1 Rhipicephalus appendiculatus
CATGTTGCAGCCAGTTAATTTAACTGCAACAACTGCTAGCAGTTGTTGCAGTTAAATTCTCGTATGGCCTGTAGCCAGGCTGCTATAGACTTCGTCTCGCATGCTCTGGGAGTACGGCTCGTTGGCCGGGAAGTCTTCCAAGGATTACTCACACACGTTCCGGCGAAGTACTATGAAGACCACGCACTGGCCGTCCAGCGCGCCCGTGATCGGGCCGGTAGGCCCGAGTTGTCATTCCCTTCGTGGGAGTAGCCGGTTGCTCGTTTTATTGCGTTTTTCTGGACAAAATAAATGTTTATCCACTCACTCACTCCCTCACTCGCTCACAAAGCAGGTGCCTGAAGCCGTTTCTCGAGCTGTGTTCCACTGTTCTAGCTTTGGAGCGATCGCCAGTTTGGAGGGCGCTTAGCTCGCTCAAGGGGTCGCTTTTCCTTGCACTGGTATTAGGGGCGAGGCACCTTAGGGTCTAGGCTTGACGGCGTGTCATGACGTCATCATGGTCTGGTGTTATCGGCGTGTCATGTGTTCGTCACGGTCCATCATTAGAGGGTGTACGCAACAAATATTAGGTAAACCACACTACTCGCCATCGGTTCATACTATGCATATTATGAGTTCAAGTTTCGTCAATGCTGCCTGAAACATTATGGTTGGCTTAGGAGTGGTGTCAGAATCCCAGACGAAATTTGCCAAGTCACCGAAGTTTCTTATCGAAAACCAGAGGCATGAACGTGCATCTCAACGGTAAACTCATCAGTTTGAAATACCACTTCTTGAAATAGATCTGCAAAGTGATGGTGGGTTTGTGGACCGGTGGCGAATAAAGCAGTAAAGTATGAAGATTTTGCTATGGGAAACACTGGCACGGGCTGCATGATTCGCCCCCTCCCCAGGATTTACGTTAGTGGAGCTGAAAAACCTTTCCCTACATGCCTCTTCGCCACAATTGTGTTACCCCCTGCCCCCCTTCTTTTAGGTGCGAAACACCACAGGGGCTAGGCTTGTTAATGTCCCCCTGTCGTCATGGTGTGTCATGTAGTCACGGTCTACCATAAAATCGGGTAGGCGCCAGAATGTGTAAATCCCCCTACTTGCTATGGTCCACTAAAGATGAAGAACGCAACAGTTTGCTCAACAAATAGCCGACGACGTTTGTGGAGCAGAAAGATCCTTCCTTACATGCCGTAGGGAACTGAAACCGGATATGTAGCGAAGAGGAACCTTGGGGTAAGCTGTATTCTGACGCAGTATTTCAGATGACGTGAGTGGAGCTGAAACACATTTCCCTACATGCCCGGTGGCATTACTAGTGCCTCGGCCAAAACAATTTCATTCCTCCCCAAGTTTCAAGTTAGTGGAGCTGAAGCACCCACCCGTACATGCTTCGCCCCTCCCCTATTTTTTAAAGACGATAGTCTTTCTTGGGATACTTCAGCGCAAAAATTTTGGTCTGTCTGTCTGTCTCTCCGTAACCCGATTCAGCTACTCGGCCAAAGATTAACTACTTTCTGAACGCCCAGCCATCTTGAACTAGAGTTTGCGTTCATATTTGTGAACATATTATATCAAAAAAGCAAATACTACGCATACCTGAGGCGCAACATTCATATGTAATTGTCAGGACGTGTGTTATTTTATTAGAAAATACATAGGTACGCAATTCTAAAGACCCTAGTGTTTTTTAGGCTGCGCTGAAAATGCGACGCTGTGCACGAACTGCGACGCTTTGCATGAAAAAGCCCTGTGCCGACGATAAGGTGCTGCCGCTGGCAGTGGCCCACGGTCTAATGCCCTTGGTTCGGCACAATGCTCATGTTTTAGATGTGAAGCATCTTATGGCGAAGCTTAATCCGGTGGTGGTATGCGGCGTGACCACCCCTACTGCGCATGCGCAACCCCTTAAAAAATAAAATTAAAAACCTCCTCTCCCCCCTCTCTCTCCTCTGGGCATCCCTCCCCACGGCAACCACACCCCTCACTGCGCATGCGCCTCCCCTCCTCTCTCCCCTCCTATGCTCCCCCCCTCTCTCCTCTAGGCATTCCTGCCCGCGGCGTCCACACTCCAACTGCGCATGCGCGTCCCCCCTCTCTCCTCTAGGCATCCCTGCCCGCGGCGTCCACACTTCCACTGCGCATGCGCGTCCCTCCCTCTCTCTCCTCTCCCACGCTCCACCCCTCTCGCCTCGCGGTGCCGACGCAGGCAGCGTCTGCCAGCGAGTTTCTTGGTTGAAAAAACCGACTGCTCGCGCTGCACAACCGTTCACTGGCCACCCCGTATATATGGCACTGGATCTTGACCTGCAAGGTGGTGCCGGTGGGAGATTTCTCCTGTGCGTCGTTGAACAATAAAAATTCGCAGCGTGCGCGTTAACTAAAAGCGGACTGCGGGTCTCTCTGTCCAGTCGGAGTATTCTGTCTCTCATTGCCCATTAGCAGCGATTGGCATGTTCCAGTAGGAAAGACCGCTCCATCACTGCGTGCTTTGCGCCGCCCCAGTTACCTCTCCTGCGCAACGCTGCGATGAGCGCCAGCGTCAACGCCGCCGCCAGTGTAAGCGTAATTGTTTAGGGGCGAAGCTCCTCTTAGTCTAACCTTGTCCCGCGTCAGGCGTGACCGGCAGTATCTCCCGAACAGTATAATAGATGGCGCTGTCTCATAGAAGTACAGTTGAGTGATGATATTCTAGATCGCGCTGTACCGCTACTCTCCGATTGGTCGCTGCGCGGGCTGTGCCTGCGTGTCCGGGGAACGAGTGCCTCTCTCAGTATCCTGGATCGTCGCCGTACGTGTCGGATCGTTGGTGGGGCATGGACGAAGCGGAGCGGCGGGCGCGGAGGGCCGCGGCGGCTCGTGCTCGTCGCCAGGATCCCGCGGTGCGAGCCCGAGAAGCGGCGGCGAAGCGAGCGCGGCGCCTGGCGGATCCCGAGACGGTGCGCGCCAATGACGCTGCGGCGCAACGTGCACTCCGAGCAGCGGACCCCGAAAGGCGAGCCCGAGAAGCGGCGGAGAAGCGAGCGCGGCGCCTGGCAGACCTTGATGGTGCTCGTGCGCGGGAAGCGGCGACCAAGCGGCGCCAGCGGTCTCACATTCAAGGAGCCGACGCGCGGTTCGAGCGGGAATTTCTCGCTCAGTCGTTTGGCCACAGTTGCGACGTGTATGATCGACTTTGGTTCGATAATAACCTCACCGCGGTTTCTGGCATCAGGAACGAGCAGAATCGGGCCGCCGCCATCGCTGTGCTCCGCCGCGAGTTTCCCGGTGGCGAGCTTCACCCACCTCACCATCATTCACCTCGTGGATATGCTGTGATTTTTTTTCAATGGCGTCCATATCTCGCGCAGCGCCTCCTCTATTTTATCAATGTCATCCAGATGCGCCCAATTCAACGTAGAGTAGTCACTGTCTGAGGCAAGGCAAAACTTAGTAGTACAGCCGGTACAACACTATCGTCTTTCGACGACATTTGGAGCGAAGCACGCAGATACGCTGCCAATTTTTAGATGTGAAGCATCTTATGGCGAAGCTTAATCCGGTGGTGGTGGTGGTGGTGGTGGTGGTGTGCCGCGTGCCCACCCTTACTGCGCATGCGCAAACAGTTAAAAAAATAAAAATAAAAACCTCCTCTCCCCCTCTCTCTCCTCTAGGCATCCCTCCCCGCGGCAACCACACCCACACTGCGCATGCGCCTCCCTTCCTCTCTCCCCTCTTACACTCCCCCCTCTCTCCATCCCTGCCCACGGCGTCTAACTCCCCCCTGCGCATGCGCGTTCCCCCTCTCTCCTCTCCTACGCTCCCCCCCTCTCTCCTCTACGCATCCCTGCCCACGGCGTTCGGACTCCCACTGCGCATGCGTGTCACCCCCTCTCTCTCTCTCCTCTCCTACGCTCCTCCCTCTCTCGCCTCGCGACGCCGACGCAGGCAGCGTCTGCTAGCGAGTTTCTTGGTTGAAAAAACCGACTGCTCGCGCTGCACAACCGTTCACTGGCCATCCCGTATATATAGCAATGGATCTTGACCTCCAAGGTGGTGCCGGTGGGATATTTCTCCTGCGCGTTGTTGAACAATAAAAATTCGCAGCGTGCGCGTTAACTAAAAGCGGAGTGCGGGTCCCTGTGTCCAGTCGGAGTCTTCTGTCTCTCATTGCCCATTAGCAGCGATTGGCATGTTCTAGTAGGAAAAACTGCTCCATCACTGCCTGCTTTGCGCCTCCCCAGTTTTCTCTCCTGCACAACGCTGCGATGAGCGCCAGCGTCAACGCCGCCGCCAGTGTAAGCGTTAGCGCCCGCTGCTTCACATCTACACATTGTTCCCTTTAGCGGGAGATGGTGTAATTTTTTTCTTGGTCTGCGGCCGGTCGTATTTTGAAGCGTTAGGCAGCGAGCCTTGCTTTAGGTAACGTTGCAATTGTTCTTAAATTTTCAAATTTTCGCAGTAGTGGGAAATTTGGCTTTGTTGTTGTTTAGGCGTCGGTGTTGCCTCCAAAGCAAATGAAAAAAATTGGGGGGACCCTTAAGCTTCGCCTTTAAGAGTTGGACGCGATAGCGATATCCTGTCCCTAGTGCGTACTTCAATCACTTAGTGCATACTATGTAATAGGTAGCATGCTTTAAACCAGGAGAAATTATGCGCGGCAAATGTGGGGAATGTTTTCGAACTTGCTATGCACCCACTATGTGGTGTTAAGGGACTACGCGCAGTAAGGTGTGTGCCGTTTGTAATGGGTGGCTGGCTTTAAACTATGAAATCGTTATGCTAGTCACATATTATGACACCTGATGGCAATGTACGCTTCTACCACGCAATCTTTCTGGGATACTACATGTTATATTGCGACACCTATATAAAGTACGCTTGCGTTTGCAAAGCATGCAAGTTATTTTCACTGCATTTCCAAGCAGGGGAAGTTATTTTCACGGTATTTCCAACCAGAGGCATGGCTGTGTGGTAGAACACCTGCTTGCCACGCAGACAACCCGGGTTCGATCCTGACTCTGACCCGAAAATTTTTATTATTTATTTTATTTGCATCTTTCTCGATTTTTCGGTCACGGCCAAGATGATGATTTTTCGCTCACAACCAACGACGCCGACACCGACGCCGACGCCGGGATTTCTGCGAAACGAGCTCTTTAACGCTATCGCGTTAAAATAAAAGGAGCACTGTTCGTTCGCCACAAATGTGGTCATTTTATCGCGTTATGTGGGCTGGGCACGCCAAGTCGCTCAGAACTCTTAGGACACAGAAGGGATATGCTCTGAGAACAAAGGATGAAATGGAGTTTAGGCAAAGAAACTGCCACGAAGGAGCAACGGTTATCATGATTTTCTGATGACACGAAGACGCGAGCTCAATCCCGAAAACATTCGTTACGTATCGAAGGAGCAGAAATAATCATGGTCTGTGTACTGTGCGATGTCAGCACAGGGCAAAGAATCATAAGTGGTCGAAATTACGCAGACCACTTCATTACCGCGTCGCATGCCTCGAAATCATATCGTGATTTCGGCACGTCAACACATAAATTATTCAGCATATTTCAAAAATCACTGCAATTGTCACTGCTTATGAGCTACAGGGAGATCTCAGCTAGCACTCGAAGTCTTCGTCAAGCGGAAGGGGGGCATTGCATTTGTTAATTTATAGAATTCATACAATTTGTCTGCTCGTCAAATTAATAACGCTAAGCTGGTATACGGGAACCCCCTAATCCCAATATTGCGGTCATCACGCGTACGGAAAGGATCGTTATATTGTAATGACTGTGTGATTGGCACATATCTGGTTACATGACTACAACGTTGTCTACTGTTCTCAGGCACCCAAAAACGTCACCGAGTGGTTTCTTAATCATAACTTTTATGCGGATTTCGTGTGAAAGTTTACAAAACCAGCAAACCGTATGTGTTGTATATATTTCGCAACCAACGTAACTGGCTCCTTAAGCCAATTTTTGTGATTAGTGATTGGCTTGACATCTTATTGGCACACACATTGATACTGATGCCGATGCCGGGAAGTGGCTGGTCTGGAACTTGCATTGTGGAATCTTCCATGAACCATGAGTTTGCAATATAAGAGACGCAAACCATTTATGTTTAATAGTGTTAGCAGGACATTAACTAAGCAAACTAGGTATCTACGGCATTTTATCAATTGTAATGGTAGCAACAGGCCCATTATCTCCGCAATCTCCGAAGGATATATGCTCCAACTCATAGGATCTCTCTCTCTCTCTCTCTCTCTCTATATATATATATATATATATATATATATATATATATATATATATATATGCATGAATTTAATTAGGCCATGTGGCGACCAGCAAGTCGTAGTTCATTTTTTTTAGCTATGGGAAGCTGATTTTTTGGAAGCTCATTTCGTCGTAGAGGACAGAAGTAAGAATAAATGTTCTCATTGGGTAGAATTGATATTTCTCAAATGTGTTACACAACAATGATGCATGTTCGTGAGGCTTAGATCACATACATGTAGTTATGTTTATTTATTTATTTTGTTGAGAACAAAGCTTCCTGAAAGATTACACGGATGCGCAGTCGAAGTATGCCATACTCCACTTCGATAACAGCTCCATGATTCTTGCCAACAAGCGAGCCACCTACTCAGGTTAGTGGTACCTTCGTTTAACCTAATTTTAGTTGGACTCTGGCGTACCGTTAAAAACGCAGTTTCATTAGAAAAGGCGTTTGCATTTGCATAGAGTATCTAATTTTTATAGTTTTCTTTGACAAGGCTAATGGTTTTCTGAAGCTCCTTTCTCATAAGCCAATGATTACGTTACCTTTCTTCTCGCCGCCCTGTATCATTTAGTTCATTTCAATATTTAGTACATCAAAACAATACTACGAGGTGAATACCTAATGTAAGGCCTCAACACAGCATAAACATCATGTTCAAAGTGTAACTGTACTCTAATGTAGCAAATTTGCCCTTTTTCTTCGGAAATAACACTTAAATTTGATATACCTTAGCCGCGTAGGAATAGATAAGAAATTGTATCCCTGCGACTACACAAGCGCATAAAGGAAGGTGTGTTTCACAGGAAAATTTTGTGACATCGCAATGTTAGCGGCGTCATGTTCATAGTGCCCTTTACATTTTGTACAGAAAGAATCACACTTGTCTTGAGCGCCCCGCCGGCCACTTCAACGGCCATCTTCGACAGAAATATAATGGGTAATGATACCCAACATATTCATACTGCATGCTATATCCTTGTGCTATAATTCAAGCATGAACGGTAGCTTGTAACTAGCGAGAAATAGCAGCTGCAGGCATCAACAGCGTCCACATCCATGCGTTCCGCCACTCTACAAGGGCGATACCGTCTGTACGTAGAGGCTTTATTACACTTTCGCTCAATCATTAAGAAGCCCTTCTTTGGGAGTGCTTTTATTTTACCTATGATATGTGTTTTGTGTCTACCAGCGGTGAGAGATACGTACATGGTTTATATATATATATATATATATATTATGCCTCAAATAAGTGTGTTAACACAGTGGTAAAACCAGTCGAATTTGAAACATTGTATCCAGGAATCACAACTCACCCTCGTCCTAAATAAGTTACTCTGTGTTAAGCATTACATTTATCTATAGCGATTCTTCTGACGCAGCGGAAACACAGACCGGCAGTCAAACGTCTATGCGTTTAGCAAACCTGAGTCCTTAACTACGACCTGCCTCAAAATCTTGCTAGATTCTCGTGCGTTAGACCTGCGAATTTATTTGAATTAGTCCTAAGCAGGACGGTAGGAATCATTCTGAACACATTCCTTTGCATGTTTTTCACCACATGTTAGCGGTTATGGCGGTAGCGTTTCCTCAGAGCAATCGTCTGCACAGGCGACGTTGACAATTGGCGCAAACTTCCACAACAAGCGCCTGGCTATCGCCGCTTAACGCAATTCACAGCTTCGAACCTAGCTGTATCCTTCCAGAATTGTAAGCAAAAAAAAAGGGCGTGACAAATAATCACGATTAGATTCAACGTAATACCTCTTTCCAGCCCATTTTATGTCTGCTGGAGGACGAAGTTCTCTGCCAGTGATCTCCTATAGGACCTGTGCGGCGTGAACTGGCTTTATTGCGTGGCCGCGCTCTCTTTCTTTGAGTGTCCTACCAAAAGGCCTGCGAGACTTGGTTTACTCTACGACCCCTTGGTATATCTTCCGTCGGTTTAACGCGTCATCTTTTCCATATCTTACTCGTTACGTGATGCGTATCTGCAAGTGTTTTCCCAGGCGGATTTCGGCCAGCCCTGTTTATTCTCTACCGTATTTTATTGTCTTTCCTTGTCTTCATGTTTCGTCGATCGCTTTTGTTCTAACGTACACAGGGAGCTCTTACCGCATTGTAGAGTTTTTTTATACGCTAAATTTCTGTATTAATTATACATTTCACTTCTTAGGTGTAACGTGCATATGCTGGGCACGTTTACTCTTCGATTTACTACACTTACAGGAGAGGCATTCTCCATTACTAAATGACCTAAATCTACCGTAGCGTACCATTTGCCAATCGAGAACTTCCCGTTCTTAAGAAATACTACCAAGCGGAATTATTGACTTTCGAGCAGTTATGACTTATTAAGCGAAAGTTCTGCGAGTTACAGATTTCATAGCAGCATAATTCGCAATAAAATTTTCAGGACGGTTGAGTTACGCCTTCAAGAGCAGAACGCGATAGCGTAATCAGGCCCCGGAAACGTCACCTGAATTACTAACGTGGATTTGCTTCTCGGTGCACGCCTCAACCGTGCCCCAAGGAAACGAACGCTAGCGCGCTAACATTGACCATTTGAAACTATCCTAAAGTGCCTACTGCAAATACGTTTTATGCAGTGCCCACTAAGCCATAATTCTTCCTTTTCTGAATCAGTGAAGGCCACCCTACGCGTCCGGTACCTGTTACCCGCTGTCGATGTTCGGGAAATGCCCGATGTGGTCGATTCCCACAGTGTGAAAGATTGTCTCCGGAGGCGTAACAGGTGTAGTAAGTAATCCAGGTTGACAGCGCGGACGCCGTTTGTGTTGTTGGCACACGTTACAGGTTGCGACAGACGAACGCACATTCCTGTCCATTCGCGGCCACCAAAAGCGCTCTTGTGCTTTGCACAAAGTTGCCCGGTAGCCGATGTGCCCTCCTTCGGGTGTGTCGTGGATGGCACGCAGAACACTCGAACGTAGGGAGGTAGAAATGACCAGAAGGTGGCGTTCGTCTTGCTTGTCGACCCAATGACGACGATACAGCGTGTCTTCGCGTAAAACAAATTTGGCGTTGAGTCCTGTGTCGGATATGGCCTTCATAATGGATGGCTAAATCTTTGTCGACGCGTTGCACAGTCGAAACGTCTTGCTGGGAGAACATTATCCAGTCTTCGCGAATTTGCAGGGGGCGTTCCTCTGTTCGGTTTCGCGATAAAGCATCCGCAACCTGGTTTTAAACTCCTGCGCGGTGACGGATGTTGTAAGTGTAATCCTGCAGCGGAACTATCCACCGTGCAGACTTGTGTTTAAGGGGCTGTTTGGCGAACATCCACGCCACGGCTGAGTTATCCGTTACAACACTAAATTGTCGACCGAACAGGTAGTGACGGAACTTCTCGTCGACACTCCAGACCACCGCCGGCACTCTAGTCCGTCGGAGTGGTAATGGCGCTCCGCGTCAGACAGTTTGCGGCTGGTTTAGGCGATTACTTGCTCATGTCCGTGCGGGTCACGCTGGATCGGAACAGCCCCTATACCAACTTGACTTGCATCAGTGTGCACCTCTGTCGTCCATTCTTCATTGAAGTGGCACAGAACAGGGCTATGTGTAAGCTGATGTTTAAGGGTCCGGAAGGCGTCGTCCTGTGATGGGCCCCATTGAAATTCCATCCCCTTCCTTAACAGGTCCGTGAGTGGGGCAGCTGTTGAGGCAAAGTTTGGGGACAGACTTTCGCATGTATGACGCGATTCCGAGGAATACCTGCAGCTGTTTAATACAGGCTGGCACGGGGTAGTTCAGGAAGGGGCTGCACGCCATCCTGAGATATGGTATACCCGAGATAGGGTATTGTCATCAAGCCAAACTGACATTTTTCTCGGTTAAGACGGAATCCGGCGTCATGCAACCTCTCCAGACCTTTGTCGAGATTTTTCAGGTGTTCTTCTTCTGTTACCCCGATAACAAGGATGTAGTCGAGGTACATAACGCAGGCGCGGTCTTTCAGCGAACCCAGTACGGTATGCATGGCCCACTGGAATGTACTTGGGGCCGTGCGCAGTCCGAAATGCATACGGTTGAACTCGTACAAGCCATAAGGCGTACGGAAAGCCATCTTGCACTTATCCTCTTTGGCGACGTTGATTTGCCAATATCCCCGCTTTCAGATCGAGAGATGAAAAGAATCTTGAATTTCGTATGGTGTCAATAGCGTCGTCAATACGTGGTAGCGGGTATGAGTCCGGTATGGTGTGTTTATTCAGCTCCCTGTAGTCCACACAAAATCGCAGACAGCCATTCTTTTGCGGACTAAAACGACAGGTGTAAAACCCATGTACTACAAGATGGAAGGATTACATTAGCGGCTAGCATTTCTTCTACTTGTTCGGCTATCACGGCCCGCTCTCTTTCCGCATATCGCCGTAACGGCACCGACCGGCGGGTGATTGTCAGTTGGTATATGATGTTTAAGTATGCTAGTGCCGGGAAAGCTGCGCCGGGCTATCGAGAAAGAGTGCTTTGTGCCTTTCGAGTACGGCTGAAATTGTGAGCAGCGTTGCTGGCTCACCTTGGGAGCTTTTGTCCGAAGAACCACTCGGGGTCAAGCTGCGGAGGTTGACGCCATCGCCATGTATGGTGAGTTGCACTTGACCAGAGAGGATGTAGTACGCTCCGAGAACCAGGTCGGCAGGTAAATCCTCGAAGACGGGCACGGCGGCAAGTAACTTGCTCCCAGCCTCGGTGTGTAGCTGCAGGTCCACAGCGCCCACAGGGAACACGCTGCCCCCGAGGCCGCGTAGAGGCGGCTCGGTCCAAGGCTGGAGGGTGACTGGGGCGTGCCGTCGAAGCAGTGCTGTTCGCTGGGCTCCAGTATCCACTAGCTCCGTGAGTTTCCCCGATGCCCTCAACGCGGACCCAAACTGTTGGAAGTGGTCGCGTCTGGAACTTAGTGGCTTGACGAGGCGCTTGTGGGCAGTCCTTGTAGCCATGACCGTAGCGCCCGCACAAAAGCATCCGCGTCACGTGGTCGCGGTTTCCTGTGGCGAGACTGCAGGAAGGTGGCGTCTAGCAGTTTCTTGCAACTCTGCCGCCTGTCGGAGGAAAGCCTGGATGTCCTGTTGGGCTGCGTGCACGGACAGTATGGCCGCGTGCGTCGGATCGTAAATCCCATCGATGACATACTGTCTGGCTGCCGGAGAGGGCCATGCCATGTCGCAAGCTTGCAGGACGTGTAATTTGTCGCAGATATATGCGGCAATGTCTTCTCTTCGAGCTTGCCTGCGCGACCGCATCTCTATGAAGCGAGCGTCATAGGCGCCCGGAAGCGGTGCAAATGTGGACGTGAGGGCCGCGCTCCAAGTTGTCCATGAGGCATACTTGCTTCCCTGGAAACAATGCCAGGCTTCTGCAGCTCCTCGGAGGCGCCCTTCCGCGACGGATTTTTTGGTAGACTCTGGCCAAGAGTATTTCGCGGCTACAGAGTCAACAGTCGCGACCCAGGTGGTGGGATCGTCTTGAAAGCCGTGAAATTCCGGAATGGCAGTCTCAGAGAACGACACAAGTGGAGCACATCCATACCCGCAAGTGGTACTGCTTGCACGGTTGACGATGTAACACGTTCAAGAACCGGGTCATTTCAGAGTCACAGCCTTGTGGAAGCATAGACGCCGTCCCCGGAAGGTAGTGGGTGCGAGTCCGAAAGCACTCATTACAATATATATATATATATATATATATATATATATATATATATATATATATATATATATAGTTGATAAAGAGCACGCCAAGCGTACGAAACACCAATCTTACTCGTGTTTTGGCAGGAGGACCTGCCTTCGTCAGTGCTAATTAATCTGATGAAGGCAGGTCCTTCTGCCGAAGCTTTAGTAAAATTTCTGTTTCGTACGTTTGTCGTCATCTTTTTCGACTAAAGTTGCTACCGGAACGACTGAACTTCTTCCTCGAGTATATACAGGGTGTTTCAAGAAATGTGTCTAATGTTTTTAAAAAAATCCGGCGACTTATGGCACTGGTAGGACTGGTGGGTCGTAGTGACGCTTCAATATGTCGACGTGAACATTCTCTAGCCCGCGGCGTCGTTGATATGTAGGTGGCTGAATAAGCTCAACAACGTAGTTTACTGAGGACGCCTGGTGCAGGACCCGATATATACCATTATACTTAGTAATGAACTTGGGGGAAAGGCCGGGAGCAGATGAGGGCACACGGAGCCACACGATTTTTCCAGGGGAGATAAGCTTCGGTCATGAGAGTGCTTCTTGTGAGCCTGATCGTGTGTGGTAAGCGAACGTGCGAGCTGCCGTCATTCTTCGGCATAAGTTGCGGATTCGGCTAGAGTCGTCGATTCTGAAGGGTCTGGGCGGTACAGAAGGATAGTGTCCAAGAAGGAGGAAGGTTCCCGACCATAAAGAAGGAAGAAAGGGGAGAATCCAGTAGTAGATTGAATGGCGCTGTTGTAAGCATACGTAACGAATGGCAGTATGCGGTCCCAATTCGTGTGGTCATCGGAAACATACCCGGAGAGCATGTCACCTAGCGTGCCATTAACCCTTTGATGCCCAAAACTTTGTTTCAGTGCACAACATCAAGAAAACTCTGGCATGTTCAAACAAAGGACAAAATGCGCCAATAACGTTGTCAGAAAAAAATTCTGATTATTTATAGGCTAGTAATGAGATGTTGCTCCTGAGCAACATTGGGCACCTGTGGTACTACTTCACATGGGAGGCCTTGAAACAGTTGCTACTTGGGATCAGGTATAGATTCATGTTGGATTTAGTGCATTACAGAATTGTGTACCCGAACTTGCAGAACTTGCGTTGGTGGTTATTTCTGGCCGTGCTGGGGCTAGTGAATCTATCTTTTTTATCTATCTCTCTGTGTACTTTTTCTCTGCCATTCTATCTTTTCGTCTTTTTTTCCTTCCTTTTCTCTATTTGTCTTTTTCTTGCTCGCTATCTCTTTTTCTCTTCTCTGTACTCGTTCTCTCGCTCATCAAAATTATTGCAGGGACTGGCGCCGCCTTCAAACCAACACGTACCCTCATCTATACCGCTTACATGTCATCTACATATATGCACCCCAGACTTGTGCCTTGTAAAACGAGCACACAAGGCCACTTTCTCACATCATACACCAAAGCACTGACCACCCCGGGAAGCGGTCTCTCCACTATTCACAAAACAAACACTCAAAACGTGGTCTTTGGAGGCGCGAATATCTCTACTGAACACGGAAGCCAACTGGCAACACTAGACCAACCCTGGCTAAATGTCCGAAGATATTTTAGTCTCGGCCGGCGAGACGCGGCAGGCAGTGGGGCCGTACCGGGGAATACCACTCAAGATTCAACCACGCAGACTTCTTTTTGTAAAAAGAGTTTCTTCTCCTTCTTCTTCCCACGCCATACAAATCGGCGCACGTGTGCTGGAGCGAAATATAGAAGGGGAAAAAGATAGCGCGTGCAGGTTCATAACAATGATAGTTTTCTTTCTTTTTCACACGGAAAACCTCGGACATAAGCTCTACATGCTCTAAAATACTAGAAGCGTATCTTCCTACATCTGCTTACACTTCCGCATCTGCCCGCTGTTGCTCGTGAGCAACAACCCTTTCGGCGGGAATATTTCTCTTGTGTAACTTGCAGTCACGCCATTCAGCGTGCTCATAAATGTTATACATAACCTTATGAGCCATTTTGTAACTAACAGATGTCGCAGTAACGGCCCGTTCCACTGTAGTCGAATAAACTTACTCCCGTGTGTGCAGCTTCATTTCCCACCTCTCAGATGCTGGAACAAAACACTACAAAATGGCGATGCATTTAATTTCAAACCATTTATGTGTAGCTCAATACGCTCGCTTGTCTTTGTCTCTTACCATAGCTAGCGCTAGAAGTATCGTGCAGCAGAATGTGTTCGCAGAAAAAAAAATTTGGGGTTGTTGCCCCAGATAAACAGTGGGCATCAAAGGGTTAAATAGCTCGGTCATCACTTTGGTTTGGGGGTGAAATGCTGTGGTAGTTCGATGCACAATGTTGCATACGCGGAGGAGGGCTCCTACAGCTTTGTACAAGAAAGAACGCCCACGGTCACTGAGGAGCTCGCGGGGTGCAACGTGCCGAAGAACGAGGTTGCGAAGAATGAAAAAGCCGACTACACGCGCGATGGCCTCTGGAAGCGCCGAAGTTTCAGCGTAGCGCTTAAGGTGGTCTACTGGTACGATGGGCATTCAATGACCCACTGGTAACGACTGCTATGATGAGCATTCAACGACCCACTGGTAACGCAATTGGTATTGTGTGACGCCTTTATGTTATTTTACGCTTCTACCACGCTATATTACATATGTTGGTGGTTCCTTCCCGACATAACGCCTTTATGGGGCCTTTTTTACGAATGAGTTGCGAGCCCCGACATGGCTCTGGGGTAGAATACCGGGCTGCTAAGGAGAGGACACAGGTTCGAACGTTGTTCCATCCTGGATATTTTTAAATGCGAAGCATTTCTTTGCGTACTCTAAGCAGTTTTGCGTTTCTATCTACGTATCTATCTATATATCTATCTATCAATCTATCTATCTATCTATCTATCTATCTATCTATCTATCTATCTATCTATCTAGCCGCCTACGTCTGGGTGCTCTCCTGATCGCCTCCTTAACTTGGTGTAAACCAAAATTTGTGTGGTAGGGTTAGAGGTATTGAAGAATATGTCTGGCTGGTGATGACATGAATAACGTGGCAATCCTGTCGCATACGTCGTCAAAAACTTTCCTGCAGACACGTGTGGCACATACCCGTATACCACGGGCCACGGTATGCGGGTATGCGCCACAGGTGTGTGACAATTTATATCTACCCAGGAACGGCGAGGACAGACATTAGTAATTTAAGTGCGAGGGCGTTAAGGAAAACTGACGTCAGCAGAGTTTACCCGATGAATGCAAATAATAAATATCGTGGTCCCACCAGGAATCGAACCCAATCAATCTGCCTGGCAACCAAGTATTCTACCACAGAGCCATGCCAGGTCTCGGAACTGCTTTGGAACAGGACCATATGTAGGCGTAATGTTGGTGAAACGTCAATTGCGGTTGCAGTGCTGGCTATCTGATTTTATAAACATTACATATGTACTCCTATGAGGCCGGCGTCATGTCGGGTTAACGTCAATTGCATATTCAAGCGCCATCCACTGTAGTTGGTCGACGAAGCACAATCCAGGGCTACCATCCGCGCAAGGGCAAGTGCTACATATCAGCTTACCGCTTCTGGTGTTGGTAATACCCATGTTTCTGTTTGCATCGTTACGCAACTGCAAAGAACTGGTTATATGAAATATATGCGACTGTTGAACATATGTCTGTGCGTACAACATTAGTACGTATTTTTTAACGTCATTTCGTAACGTCTCGCACAATAAAAAAATACAGTCGAGTCACCTTGCCTCCGCATGCTTCGCATAACATCGATTCCCATGGTACTTGGGATCTGCCAAATTTTTTTCTTATTTCATTTATTTTTTTCTTTTTTCAAATTTCACACGAAAGCGGTTATCGACACCAGCGGCTGCGGCGGCGGACAACTAGGGCTCGAAAAACGGCCAATGTTGTGATCTGATAACATCTTTCGCTGTAAAATACACATGGGAAAACTGTTAACCCCTTAGCAACTTCGCTTCCGAAACGAAGGTACGTTCTTATGGCGTAGTTCGGTCGCTTACGCCACAAGGACTTTGTCCTTCGAAACCTTCAGTGATTGGCTTCAAATGTCAAAATTAGTACGTACACGCTGTGAAAGGGCCACTGCCGCACCGCGTCACTCGTTCCAAAAACTCCCATTATTCCGGCTCGCAGTTAACCTTGTGCAGGTTCTCCAATATTTTTGACACGGTGATATAAAAACCGGCTGTGCTATATTGATATAAACTACAAATAAATAGCATTAAAGAAACTTAATTAAACTCAAGCCAGTATTGCCATTTTTTGGGCGTGTTGGTAAACGGTATTTGAAAACATCTTTTGCGCTAGCAAACAAGGACGTAAGGGAGACGACAACACAAATTTGGTATTGCGTGACGTGACTGTATGACCAACATAAATGGCTCGTGCTAACATCTAAATACTAAATCATATAACATGACACGCATGTTATATGATTTGCTCTCTGCCGGCTGCTTCGCACTACATTGTTTGCCATAATGTGTGGGATATGCCGGCTTTTTTTTACTGGTAAGTTCTCTCTGTCTCAGGAATAAAAAAAATTCAGAAGCATAAAAAAGTGTCCGAAATTCAACGCCACCCTATCGAAAAAAAAACAGCGCTTTCAGTGTCTCCCAGTGCGTTTCAGCTCGCTGGGTGACACTGGAAACGCTGTAAAGTGTGTCCCAGTGTACTACAGCGCTATGGGAGACACTGGGAGACACTGTACAGCGTGGCGAGTGTCGTCCAGTGCGCTGAAACGCACCGGAACACACTGTGTAGCGTCGCCCAGTGTCTTACAGCGCGCTGGGAGGCAGTGGTCACGCTGTACAGTGTCTGCCCGCACAATTTCTACGGATCTGAGCGCCTACGTCGATACACCTGTGCCTACCAAGCCATTCGTGCCATCGTCATCGTCAGGGACATCAATCTTATCAAGCAACAAAAGCGGCAACAGCGAACGTCACTGGTTCAGTGGGCGTGGTGGCAGCACAACTGTGGCATTGGCTTACGAGCTTCGCCTTCACGTTATACAGGTTGGTGAAACCTATTCCTTATATGCTAAGAAAACCAGTAACCGTTGTTTACTGCTGCTTCCACGCCCACAAGTGTTGTACGTCTTGTCTCGCGAGTGTACTCACGCCCTTTGCTCGCTACTATTGTGTTGCGGTGACGTTGAAGCGAATCCAGGGCCTCCTAAAAAGACCCCTGGCCCAGTAGATGATGTCGAGCACAGCACAGCTTCTGATGATGCGCGTCATAAAGAAGTCATGGCAGTGCTTTCCAAGATTAGTGCCCGCTGCGATTCATCTGCCGCTGAGCAGTCCAACTTGGCAAAGGCGATCGACGAAGTGAAAGCCAACCAGCAACTTGTGGCAAGCAAATTATCCGAAATTGAAAGGCGGCTTTCGACGGTTGAATTGAGGGCTAACTCGGTTGCTGACGTTGAGAAGGAACTGCAGGTCACGAATGAAGCTATCGGCAGCATCACTCAAACAAATGACGCGTTGGTGTCCCGTTTAAACGACCTCGAGGACAGAGCTCGAAGGTGCAACTTAGTGTTTTTTGGTATGCCCGATAAAAATGAGACCTGGCAAGCTACCGAAGAGGCAGTTACTAACTTGCTCTCTAGTAGCATAGGCGCCGAGTTTGACCCGAATGCAAAAGAAAAGGCCCATCGTTTAGGTGGTCCGTACATACGCGAGAAAACTCGCCCGGTGATAGTAAAATTTGCAAGCCTTAAAGCAAAAGAACTTGTGCTGGCACGTCGATCTAAGATGAGAAGCCATAACGTCTCTGTATCGGAGGACTACTGTCAGGCCACAAGAACAGCGCGCAAGATGCTGCACAATTTTGCTAAATCATTGCCTGGCAGGCCCGCTTTTCAGCTTCGTTACGACAAGCTTGTTGTTAACCACACAAACTATTCTTATGATGCTTCTGCGGGCATTGTTCGCGAAACTGCTGCGCATTCTCGCACTAATGGTAGTGGATTCCGCATCGAAAATGGGGTGCACTCGACTTCCGATCACAACCATGACTTTCACGCACGTTCATTGCCTGATACCGTACTTTTGTCACGTGCGCGCACATCTAATGCCACCTCATAACAATCAGCAAGGGAAGTGGCAGTGTCGTGTCACGTCCTATTTCGGTGCTCTACACGAACATTCGTAGCATAATGGGAAAGCGTGACGCTTTTGATGCTATTATTGATTCCTGTGAGGCCGACGTGATTGCTTTAACCGAGACTTGGTTGAATGCTCATGTTTGCGATAACGAAATTTTTTACTATTTCCAAGTCGTTGAACATTTATCGCTGCGATAGGGATGGAAGACAAGGTGGTGGTACTTTGCTTGCCATTTCAAAGCGTTTTAAGTCTTTTCTTATAAACGTGACGTCTACATTGGAAGTGATATGGTGCGGGGTGGTTGTGAATAACAAAACGCTTGTTTTTGGCGTCTGTTACCGCCCCCCAGATACAGAAATCGGCTTTGTTCAGCAGTTTTACGATAACATCAATGAAATTATAATGCGGTACCCATCTGCTTCGATAACTATTCTCGGCGACTTCAACTATCCTACCATAATGTGGACGTCATCGTTACCACAAGTCGTACCATTTTCTTCAAATGGTCAATGCTTTCTTGATACATGCAACCTGTTTAATTTTACGCAGATGGTGAATCACCCAACTCGCGTCACCAGTTCTTCATCGCACATTCTTGACTTGATTCTTACAACAATGCCCGAGAACATTCATTCATTAAACTCACTTCCTGGTCTCAGCGATCACTGTTTGTTACATTTTTACATACACAACAGCATGCCAACTGCTACTAAGAAACGCAAGGTAATCTACAACTACAATGCTGCTAACTTTGAGGCAATCAACAACCAACTCTCTCTATTTTACGACGTTTACCTGCTCGACTTTGATAATAGAACCGTGCAGGAAAACTGGGATCTGTTTGTTAACAAAATCTACGAACTTACTCGCACCTTTGTTCCCTTGAAGTCTATACCGGTAAGCTCTCGCTCACCCTGGTACAATACATATTTAAAGCGACTTTCCAACAAAAAGAAACGCTTGTTTCGTGCTGCGAAACTCCAGGGTACGGAGGAACGCTGGCGTGCCTACGAAAGCGCTGCGGGAGTTTATTTGTCAGCAGTTTCGGATGCTAAAGCGAACTTTCTATCTAATACTCTGCCATCAATGCTTGTTAGCAACCCGAGGAAGTTTTGGAAAACTGTTACAAATACCAACGACAGTGAAATTGTACTTGTTGGCTCCGACGGCCTTCCCGTGTCTTCCGAGAAGTGTGCAGCACGTCTGAACGAAAATTTTGTCCGGAACTTTTCAGTGTCGTCCACTTCTGCTACCGTCTCTTTACCAGAGCGCAACTATCCATCAATGTCTGCTATAGTGACTGAAGCCCATGGAATTGTAAAAGTAATTGAATCACTCCGAGTGTCCTCTGCTTGCGGCGTTGACAATATAAACGCAAGATTTCTTAAAGAAACTAAACATGTCTCATCTCTTTTCTTGTGTAAAATATTTCAACAGTCTTTGAATGAAGGTGTGGTGCCACGCGTTTGGAAAGAGGCGAAGGTGGTTCCTTTACACAAGTCAGGAAACAAGCATTCTGTCACTAATTACCGACCTATTTCACTTACTTCTATACCATGTAAACTTTTGGAGCACATAATTTTCTCTAACTTGGTCACCTTTCTAGAATCCAACTCATTCTTTAGCACGTCACAGCATGGATTTAGGAAGTCATTCTCATGTGAAACGCAGTTACTTTGTTTCACCCATTCGTTACATGCCATTCTAGATCGGAGTTTATTGGTCGACTGCATTTTTTTAGATTTTTCGAAGGCTTTTGACAAGATTAAACATCACCTACTACTATACAAGCTTAGGGCCCTTAATATTGATGGCGGCATTCTTTCTTGGATTGAGTTTTTCTTAATTAATCGCTCACAATTCGTTGTTGCTAATAGCTACAGCTCACCCTCTTCTCCTGTTACTTCTGGCGTGCCCCAGGGCTCTGTGTTGGGCCCTTTACTATTCCTTATTTATATTAACGATTTACCCGATGTTGTAACTTCTTCTATTCACCTTTTCGCAGACGACTGCGTTGTTTACCGGGAAATTTCTTCTAACTCCGATGCTAGTTCTTTGCAAACTGACATTAATAATATTGCTAGCTGGTGCAGAACTTGGCGCATGGACCTAAACACTAACAAATGTAAAGTTTTACGCATCTCACGAACTACCGGACCTCCTACTAACTACACCTTAAATGACGCTGCTCTAGATTCTGTAACTTCGTATAAATACTTGGGGATTCACATAACATCTGACTTGAGCTGGAAGCATCACATTAACTACGTTATTAACAATAGCAACCCTACGCTAGGGTACCTACGACGCAACTTTAGCCGCGCCCCTCAAGCCGTGAAACTAACAATGTATAAAACACTAGTTCGTCCAAAACTCGAATACGCATGCTCCATTTGGGACCCTTTTCAACTGAACTTAACTCACTCGCTTGAAATGGTACAGAATAACGCAGCACGCTTCATTCTATCTAACTACCATCGCACTAGCAGTGTCACGTCAATGAAACACACCCTTTCGCTGCAGTCACTTGAGTCACGTCGCAAAGCATCTCGTCTCATACTTTTTCACAAGATATTCAATCATCCACTTTTGAAAGCTCAGTTCATTACAACTCCATCCTATCGCTCAGCTCGTTTAGATCATCAACATAAGGTACATGTCATTAGCTGCCGCACTAACACTTTCCATCATTCTTTCGTCCCACGCACATCCAACGACTGGAACCAACTTCCCTCGGACATAGTTTTCATTTCAAATCATGACTTGTTTTCTTCTACCATACAGAATTACTTACGGGATGACGCGTGAAGTGTATATTGCGTATATATATGTTTTGTACTTTTTTGCCTTATGTTCTTTTTTTGTACTTTTTGCCTTATACTTACACTTGCATTCAGTGTATTGACTAACATCGAATATTCATATGTATTGTAATCTTTATTATTTTGATGTTATTATGTTTGCTCTTGTTTATAGTTTATTTTATGTACCCCACTCCCCTCTGTAAAGCTATTGCGATTGAGGGTAAAATAAATGAAATGAAATGAAAATGGGAACACCGGTGGCACATTGCAAGAAACTGGGTGCGCTTGATGGACTTTCTATAACACTTTATATTGGATCGCGAGATGTCGAGCGTAAAATTTACCGAATATTTTCAAAATGTTCTGTCCTGTGTGCTACACATATATAGCTTTAGTTTCAGTTAGGCGACGGACGTGCGTGTAGGCTAAAGCAATCATCTGTCGAGCGCGCGAGCGCTTTTCTTGAAGTGTGCTCGAGTGTCGTCAATGTAGTTTATAAACCGCATCGAAAGAACTCATCATTCGCAACACAATATGGCAGTAGTATTAGACTGATAATCAAGATCAACCTACCCTAGCAGTCAGTCGTTCCCGCTCGTACCGCGGAAAGCCGCAGGTCACCGGCAGCAGTTAGCCGCTGCAACGCCCAATCTCGGCGTTTTAACGCGATAGCGTTAAAGAGCTCGTTTCGCAGAAATTCCGGCGTCGGCGTCGGTGTCGGCGTCGGCGTCGTTGGTTGTGAGCGAAAAATCATCATCTTGTCCGTGACCGAAAAATCGAGAAAGATGCAAATAAAATAAATAATAAAAATTTTCCGGTCCGAGTCAGGATCGAACCCGGGTCGTTTGCGTGGCAAGCAGGTGTTCTACCACACAGCCGTGCCTCTGCTTGGAAATACTGTGAAAATGACTTCCTCTGCTTGGAAATCCAGTGAAAATAACTTCCATGCTTCGGAAACGCAAGCGTTATTTATATAGGCGTCGCAATATAACATGTAAAATAAGGCGTTTCGACGTAGAACTTCTTTAATAACGTCAAGGCAGGTCGGGGAGGAACAGCCGAGCAGGCGCAAGTGTCGCGATGCACCAACACCGAATGTCGTCGTCTTTCTGCCCGAGAGAGGTACCCTCTACCTTTCAGAACGGCGCTGATCTTCTCCATTACATTTATGTCCCCTCCGGAAAAAGAGCCATCCTGGCGACTTAGGGGCAGGAGACAACAGTAGGGTCGTAGTAAGGCTTGAGCCGGTCTAGATGCACCGTCTCGCGTCCACGGCGTCGTTGATCAGGAGACGGCGCAAGTGGCTCAATGATATAATTTACGGGTGATGATTGCTGGACGACGTGGTAAGGGCCGTGGTACTTCGAGAGAAGTTTTGATGACTGACCAGGGCTGGTGGAAGGGACCCAGAGCCACACAAGCGAACCAGGGAGATAAGTCGCTGGAGCCTTCGAGCCGTCGCGATGGTGTTTCTGGCGTTGCTGATCGGAAGTGGTGAGGAATCGGGCGAGCTGACGACACTCCTCCGCGTATTTAGCTGCTTGGGAAATTGTTGTCGACTCAGTTGCGTCGCGACTGTACGGAAGAATGGTGTCTAACATGCAGGAGGGCTCGCGTCCGTAAAGTAGAAAGTATGGGGAGAATCCCGTGGTGGTCTGAGTCGCAGTATTGTGCGCGTACGTCACGAAGGTGAGAACGCGGTCCCAGTTTGAGTGAGCAGAATCGACGTACATTGACAGCATATCACCCAATGTTCGGTTAAATCGTTCTGTCAGGCCGTTGGTCTGAGGATGGCATGCTGTGGTGGTTCGGTGAATGATGCGGCATTCCTTTAGAAGTGATTCGACGGCTTCGGACAGAAATACGCGTCCTCGGTCACTGAGGAGCTCACGTGGTGCGCCATGACGTAGAACGAGGTGGTGTAAAATAAAAAGAACCGGCGTCACTGGCCGATGCAGATGGCAGTGGTGAAGTTTCTGCGTAGCGCGTCAGATGATCGATTGCAACGATTATATAGCGGTTCCCAGCAGTAGTGATGGGTAACGGTCCATAAATATCAATGCCGAAACGTTCAAAGGGTCTGGCAGGACAAGGTAGAGGCTGTAGAGGAGCAGGAGAACGGGGAGGGGTATTCTTGCGCCGTTGACAAGCGAGACAGGAGCGGATGTAGCGGCGAACAAAGCGGTACATTCCACGCCAATAGTAGCGGTGGCGCAGGCGTGTGTAAGTTTTCAGTACTCCCGCATGTGCACAATGTGGATCGGCGTGAAACGAGGCGCATATATCCGATCGAAGATGTCGGGGAATAACCAAAAGCCATTTGCGCCCTTCAGAAAGGTAATTTCGCCGATATAGCAAGCCATCTCGAATACAAAAGTGATGTATTTGCCGCCGAAGTTCTCTAGGGATGGGGTGCGATGGAGGCCTACATAACAAATCTATAAGAGAAGCGACCCAGGGGTCTTTCTTTTGCTCCAGAGGCATGTCACTGACAGAGAGCGAGGACGCGTCGTAAAAGGACGCAGGCGGGGACGAATCATCAGATGGAAGAGGTGAACGGGACAGAGCGTCCGCATCAGAATGTTTACGTCCAGATCGGTAAACGACGCGAATGTCGTACTCCTGGAGACGTAGGGCCCAACGGGCAAGTCGGCCGGATGGATCTTTTAAGGAGGAAAGCCAGCATAATGCGTGGTGATCTGTGACCACGCTAAATGGGCGTCCGTAAAGATAGGGTCGAAACTTGCCTATGGCCCATATGATGGCGAGGCATTCCTTTTCGGTCACGGAGTAGTTGGTTTCGGCTTTGGTGAGTGCACGGCTGGCGTAAGAGACGACGTACTCGTGAAACCCAGGTTTACGCTGTGCAAGCACAGCGCCGAGACCGACACCGCTAGCGTCCGTGTGCAGTTCAGTCGGGGCGAGTGGGTCGAAATGTCGCAGTATTGGGGGTGTGGTTAGGAGGCGGCGAAGTGTGGTGAAAGCATCGTCGCATGCTGATGACCATCCCGTGAGGTCGCGGCTGCCGCGAAGGAGTTCAGTCAAAGGTGCTATGATGAATGCGAAGTTGCGGATGAAGCGGCGAAAATACGAACAAAGGCCGAGAAAACTCCGAACTTCTTTCAATGTACTCGGTTTAGGGAACTCGGCAACCGCACGAAGTTTTGTCGGATCAGGAAGAACACCCTCCCGGGACACGACGTGGCCCAAAATAAGGAGCTTTCGAGCGCCAAAGCAACACTTCTTCAAATTCAGCTGTAGACCCGCAGATTTGAGGCAAGTGAGCACTGCTTCCAAGCGTTGAAGATGCGTCGGAAAGTCACGTGAAAATATTACAATGTCATCCAGGTAGCACAGACATGCCTGCCATTTCAGGCCGCGGAGGATGTTGTCCATCATGCGTTCGAACGTGGCAGGCGCATTGCATAGCCCGAATGGCATGACATTAAATTCATACAAGCCATCGGGAGTAACAAACGCTGTTTTGGGGCGGTCAGCCTCAGCCATTGGCACCTGCCAGTAACCGGAGCGCAGATCTAATGAAGAGAACTCGGCTCCTTGTAGGCAGTCGAGGGCGTCGTCTATGCGAGGTAACGGGTAGACATCTTTGCGTGTGATGTTGTTCAGCCGTCGATAGTCAACGCAAAACCGTATCGAGCCGTCTTTCTTCTTGACCAGAACTACCGGCGATGCCCACGGACTGTTAGAGGGCTCAATAACACCACGCTTAAGCATGTCATCAACTTGTTCGGCGATGATGTGACGCTCAGTTGCCGACACACGATATGGGCGCTGACGCAAAGGGGCATGGAGGCCAGTGTCGATGTGATGAGTTACAGTTGAAGTACGCCCCAAGGATGGTTGTTGGTAATCGAAGCTGGCACGAAAGCGTTCAAGCAATGCGGTGATGTCAGAGCGCTGCTGGGACGTCAGGTGGCTGTCGAGGCATCTAGAGAGTGCATCGGTGAATGATGGTAGCGAAGCTGTAGCAGGACAGTCGACGGCGCTAATCTGGAGAGAAGTCGGCTGATCGGCGACGACACTTGCGGAAAAGGAATCGAGGTCATCAACGCTGCCAAGGCACTCTCCCTTCAGTACGACAGAAGGGCAGGGAAACGGATTGGAAACGTAAATTGCACTAGAAGTGTCTTGAATCTTGAGGACGGCGAAGGGTATCAAGCAGCACTTGCGGCGGAGGGCATTTTGAGCTGGTGTAAAAAGAACAGGTGAGTCAATAGAGGCGTCGCAGGAAAGCGGGACTAAAGCAGAGGAGAAAGGGGGGTATCGTGGTGTCAGCAGCGACGAACACTTTCGCAGGTAGGGACGGCGAGTCGACTAAAGCAGAGTCACACAGCGGCGAGAACTCGACTTCGGAGCGAGCACAGTCAATGACAGCATTGTGAGTGCATAGGAAATCCCATCCTAGTATGATATCGTGGGAACATTGCGGAAGCACGACAAATTCGACTGTGTAAAGGACATCCTCAATAACAACCCGTGCTGTACACGCAGCGAAAGGCCGAATTTGTTCTGCATTGGCAGTGCTTAAGACGAAGTTGCGAAGAGGCGTCGTTACTTTTCGGAGTTTTCGGCAAAGCTTCTCAGACATGACAGAAACTGCGGCTCCTGTGTCGACTAGTGCTGAAACGGATACACCCTCAACGGCAACAGCGATAACATTACACGGTGAAAAACAAGGCCTTGAAAAGTTCGAAAGCTGCGCAGTTCTTGCCTCCGGAACTGCGGCTCCTAGTTTTCCTCTGGGTCAGGCCGGGGACGTCGCATCATGGGAGAAGGGGAACGGGGTCGCGGTGACGGCGACCGGCGTCCGTTGAAGTTCCGTCGAGTCGAAGAAGATTCAGTAGCGACGTATGGTCCGGATGAAGCAGGCTGAGGTCGTGGCGCGAAGTCATAAGCATACGGCCTCATGTCATCATGCTGCATAAACTCACGTCGCCGGCAAAACCGTGCTACGTGGCCCGGGAAACCGCACGCGTAGCATATGGGCCGGTTGTCTGGAGTGCGCCATGGGTTCTGAAAATGTGGTGCCGGTCGGGGAGTGCGGACGCGTAGCTGCGTGTACAGGCTGGGGCGACGAGACAAAAGGGCGCGCGGGGACGTAGGAGTTGGCCGCGGGCAATCGTCGAGGTGTGACCAGTGCTTCAGCATACGTGAGCGGAGCAGTCACAGGTGGCGCAATGGCTGCGGGGAGCACCTCGGCGACTTGCTCCTGAACAACACGTTGTATTGACGTTGGCAGCGATGATGGGGCCGGATCAGAGACACAAGGCAAAATGGAGAGCTGACGGGCGACCTCTTCACGCACAAACTGCTTAATATCCCGTAGCAAAGCAGCATGGTCCTGCGCAAGGCCAGGAGGCGTTAATGCGGCAATGGTTGCACCTGACGCGCTGGCACGACGAGTAGCGTCCCGTTGCTTCCAGAGTTCGTCATAGCTTTGGCACAGCTGTATGACGTCCGCTACCGTTTGCGGGTTCTTAGCGATGAGCATCTGAAAGGCATCGTCAGAGACACCTTTCAAGATATGCTTGATCGTCTCCGCCTCCGTCATTGATGGGTTGATGCGCCTGCAAAGGGCAACCACATCCTCGATATAGCTGGTGTAGCTTTCACCGGCTTGCTGAGTTCGACCTCGCAGGCGCTGTTCGGCACGCAACTTCCGAAGTTCTGGACGGCCGAAAAGTTGAATGAAAGCTGCTTTGAAGGCCGACCAGGTGGGAAGGTCAGTACTGTGGTTACGGAACCACAGTTTGGCGACGTCAGTTAAGTAAAATATGACGTTGGTGAGCTTGTGCGCATCGTCCCATTTGTTGGGCTTGCTCACCAGATCGTACTCGTCAAGCCAGTCTTCCGCGTCCTTGTCGTCAGTACCACTGAAGAGAGGAGGGTCACGCTGCCGAAGGGGGCCGGAGCAAACAACAGTTGGAGGGGTTGTTGCTGCCTGGGGGTCTGGCTGCTCGCCGTCGACAGGGGCCATGAGATCAACTGGGGGCAGGGTTCGGTTACGAAGTTCCAGGGCGGTAGAGTACCCCGCACCTCCACCAGTTAAAATAAGGCGTTTCGACGTAGAACTTCTTTAATAACGTCAAGGCAGGTCGGGGAGGAACAGCCGAGCAGGCGCAAGTGTCGCGATGCACCAACACCGAACGTCGTCGTCTTTCTGCCCGAGAGAGGTACCCTCTACCTTTCAGAACGGCGCTGATCTTCTCCATTACACATGTAATATCCCAGGAATATTGCGTGGTACAAGCGTACATTGCCATCGGGCTTCACAATATGTGACTATCATAACGATTCCATAGTTTAAAGCCAGCCACCCATTACAAACGGCACACACCTAACTGCGCGTATTCCCTTAACACCACGTAGTGGGTGCGTAGCAAGTTCGAAAACATTTCCCACATTTGCCGCGCATAATTTCTCCTGGTTTAAAGCATACTATACCCATTACATAGTATGCACTAAGTGATTGATGTACGCTCTAGGGACGGGATTTCGCTATCGCGTTCAACTCCTTAAAGGCGAAGCTTAAGGGTCCCCCCAATTTTTTTAGCTTCTGATTTGTGTAATTGAAGGTGGAAATATGACCTCGCTTCAGTCAGTTATGATCGAAACTACATTTTAGCGGTTATTAGACTCTTTGTAATGGAATATATATCCACGATCTCCACAGCGACCGTGGCTCACGAAGTGCGGCCCTAAGCCTAATGCTCGTTTCGGCTAGAGTGAACTACTACAGATCTAGTACGCGGAACGTAAACAAGGGGACAGAAAATATGTTCAAACGGGTGACAAAAAGTATAGTGTTCAGTGTTCAGATGCATGATGTTTTCTAAGTAGGTATGGCTAACCGCTTAGCGAGACAGTGCGATTGCCGCAACACATCTGTGATTACGCTCATAAGTTTCGTTGCAAAACGTGCCAGGTAGACGTTCTGATCCAAGGCGGCCCATAACAAACAAACAAACAAACAAACAAACAAACAAACAAACAAACAAACAAACAATCTTCGGTCAGGTTGGCGCGAGCACGCAGAGACGAAAATCTCCATTTCTAAGCGAGAAAACATAACTATTGGATACCGGAATCAGCTATATCATGAAGACAAAATAACCAGAAATTTGTCTTTCGAGTGCGGCGTAGTGGGTAGCGTGTCAGGATCACAATGAGTAGTTCGTCGGGATAGCAGGTTCGACTCCCGCGTGATCGTTTTTTTAAATTTTTTTCTTTTTTTTTTTTGTCCCAGTGCTCGTGTTTCAGCCTTAATTACGATGTGGGCATAACCAAAATTTTTAAAAACAATTTAAAAGCCCGATTTTTGCCCATAACGCGTGTCCCAGTGTGCAGCGCGCCAGCGTCCAGTGTGCCCCGTGCAGCATGCCAGTGTCCCAGTATCCAGCGCCACACTGGTCCAATAATCAGGTATGGTGCTGGGACAGTGTCAGTGGGTTTTCCGATAGGGCATTGCAACACTACATTCATCCTTCGAAAGCGTGGCAAAGGAATTTCCGTCGAGATTACAAAGATTTATGTAACATATGAGGGACCTAATGTTGCGCTAATTGCAATGGGTGATGTGGAAGAAAATGTTTTCTGTAGACAGAAAAAGTGCGACGTATGCGTCCCGCAGTCGCACAAAGCGTTAAAACTCAGCAGCGAACGGGTGCCTGAATATTTTCGGGATATAAACCCTCATGACGATGAAGCACAACATTACCTTTATCAGATTAGTCGAAAAAACTAGCTACCGTACAGCCCGACCATGAAAGCAAAAACAAAAATTCACGCATTTCCATGAAGTGAATGATGACGAGTGGGCGAAGCTAGGTCCCAAGGTCCATAATATCTACGTTGAAGTCGCCAACTAGTATAAAGCGTTTGTTCTTGTAGATTTTTTTATTGTTCTGTCACAATTATGATTGATATCAGTGTATTCTTAAACCGTTCTTTGTGTCTCACATATGTTAACCGAGCGTTGCTCCATATACAGTAAATTGTGTGACATAAAGTGCCATTAAGAGTAGACGAGAGAGCTCGGTCCTCAGGTCCGTAATGTCTACGTTGAAGTCGCCGACTAGTATAAAGGGTTTGCTTGTAGGTGTTTTACATTGTTTCTTCATATGCTCATATTCTTCGACTATAGGAATGGTTTTCTAACCACCATAACAGCGGACAGTGACCTTCGACGACAAAGCTAGGTCCTAAGGTCCATAATGTGTACGTTAAGTCGCCAACTCTTATAAAGGGTTCGTGCCTTTAGGTGTGTATATTGTTCTGTCACAATTGTGATTGATATTAGTCTATTGTTAAACCCTTTTTTGTGTGTCTCACATCCACGAATCTTCCCGTGATGGACGCGGACGACGACAAGGCGAGGCCCTAAGGAGCTTCGCCCCTAAAAAAGTCAGCCCGAACAAGCGGGTATTAAAGCTGTCACCATGCCACGTCCCTGATTTTTTCCTTTTTCTGGCTTTGATTGGCGGTACACATGTGTAAATAAGATAGATATCTTTCTAAATGATAATTTGCAGTATTTCGGTAGCAGTCACTCAAAGCGTTACATGATCGAGGACATGAGGAGATTTCATTTCTGTCTTTTCTTTTCAACTTTCAATAAAATCCTGTGTATTCAATATTCGATTCGATATTCGATAGTTTTGGCCACTATTTGGCACTATTCGATTCGAATTCGATTACAGATCATGTTTTGCTATTCGCACACCTGTAGTTATTTTTTCATAATATGACGGGAATAGACACAGAAGCTAAGGGATTGTGCAGAAAAGACGGGGAACGCCTACAGAGAGCAAAGCGCCCGCACTTTGTATCATCGGAGGTGGTTTAGATGCCTTATAAATCTATTACTTTTCACTTACGCACGCAATCTGCCCTTCTGTCAAAGGAGATTACCCTAAGGCAGCTGCCAGTTCCAACCATTCATGCCTGCTCTCTTTAGCTGTTGCTGCTACAGCAGCGTTCTATATTCCAAATGAGGCATTGAATGTACACATGCCACAGCAAACATGTTGCGAAATACAAGCAGTAACCTGCTACGCCACTTGGAATAGTGAAAAAGTGTTTTTTACGGTCTATCGGTTGATAAATACAAGTACCATAATCGCGACCACACATGTTTACGCGGAAGATATCGGTAAGCAAAAACACCATATCTCACTGTCACTGTCTTTCACTTTTATTTACTAGCGCTTGTATATATATCTGAGTTAATCGGAATACACCACTTGCTGCAAGCACGTAACTTTTGCTATCCGTGCCTGCGGCGATGCATATTACACACAGCAACCCTCACTGTGCGAACAATGCGGCAGATGTACGCGCTACTCGACTGACTAGTCTCTAGACCACCACCGTAGATGCACTGCATCTCGTGGAAGAATACGTTGGCTCTTAAGAACTCTGACATTGGTGTGAGCGCATCAAACCATTTCGATGTAAAGGGCTGAGCGTATTAGGTAATCACGCAATGAGCAAAAAAATAATGATCAAGCGTTACAACTGCCATACGCAATGGGATTTCGGTAATATGCGGGGGGAGCATTACCGAATTTTTATTTCGAACATGAGGTTGGCCTTGTCAGTCATACTTACACAGACGGGAAAAAAAATGAAGGCTACCTATATAACTTTCCCATTTACAGTCCGATACGACACGTCTTAGTGTAACCTAGTATGCTTTCTTGCATATCAAAGCCAAACGATGTGCGTTAAGAATCTCCTTAACACGTCTCCAACGCTGCATAGCTTCGGAATAAAGCACAAGAGAACAGAGTATTTATTTCTATTATTATGCTCTCGAACAAGCGAATTAGGTGGCGAAGCATATGAAACTGTTCTTTATGCTACTTTTTCATCGGGCCCGCGTTTCCTTCTCAGTAATCGTAGTGAAAAGGAAACAAAGACAGCAGCAGTGTGCTCGGAACTTCTAGCTCACATGCACTATTGAACTTAGACATCTTCTACGCAAAACAGATTTATCAAATTCCACCATCGTAGCATCGAATTGGCCATACATACTTTTCGTAGCGATAAAAACCGACAAAAAATTGTCAAGCTTGACGATGACTTATGCGCTGCCGCGCGAATACACGGAGCACACAATGGAGCACAGAAACTGAACGAAAAACCGCGGATACACACCAGTACCGTTGGTTGTGAGAAAAATAAGCGTTGTTCATGACAGAAGGAAAGAGACAAAGGTTCAAATAAAATAAATCATAAAAAATTACACCATCTCCCGCTAAAGGGAACCATGTGTAGATGCGAAGCAGCGGGCGCTAACGCTTACATTGGCGGCGGCGTTGACGCTGGCGCTCATCGCGGCGTTGCGCAGGAAAGAAACCTGGGGAGGCGCAATCACGCAGTGATGGACCGGTGTTTCCTGCTGGAACATGCCAATCGTTGCTAATGGGCAATGAGAGACAGAAGACTCCGATTGGACACAGAGACCCGCACTCCGCTTTTAGTTAACGCGCACGCTGCGGATTTTTATTGTTCGACAACGCACAGGAGAAATCTCCGACCGGCACTACCTAGCAGGTCAAGATCCAGTGCCTATATATACGGGGGAGGGAAGCCTAGCGGGGAGAGAGGGGGGGAGCGTAGGAGAGGAGGTGTGCGGAGAGTGTTTTGCGTGTGCGCCGTTAGGGTGGTCAGGAAGCACACCACCACCACAACCCCCCACCACCGGATGGAACCTCGCCATGAGACGCTTCGCATCTAAAATATTCTACAAAAGTGAGAGTCAAACCCATGCGTGCTGCGTGGCATCCAGGTACTCTGCCACAGAGCACGCCATTGCCTGAAGCTGTTTCTAGGAAAAATAAACACAATGTTAATGCCATGTAGTGAGAGGAGTCTCCTTAACGCATGTAATATTGGGTGGCAGAAACGTAGAATCGCGCCAGGCGTCAAAACATGTGCATTGCGCAACGAGTGGGTGTTTTAAAGGCCCACCCATTACAAAGCGCTCAGGCATATTTATTTCCAATCGTCAGCAAGAACATCAACAAAGTGAGCAGCTGCGTACATTCTCGTGTTGCCTGACGAATGCGTATTGGGCCCTTCGCTGATTTGCCAAGAAAGAAATATGGCGTAGTGGGCAATGCATAGCCATTGTTACATGCACAGACATTAGTTTCCTTGCCGCATGGTTGAGGCATGCACCGAGAACCGAATGGCGTTGAGGCACTTAGGAAATACGACAGGGTGTTTTCCTACACGGCTTTGTTTTTCCCTGAACCTCTTTCAAGGCTTTGTGTTCGTATTTTTGGTTATCACGGAGATTACCTGGGTTTGATTCCGGCCAGTGGCGTGGTTTTATTGCGATAGCATTTATATGGACACTTACGGCTGATTTTTGCCGTCGCCGCCATGTCCCGGATATGTATAAGTATGTGTATGTATAAAAATGGCATAAAGAAAATAAATCAGTAGAAAAAAAATTCTAGAGGACCTGACCGGGGATTCGAACCACCGACCCCTCGATCCCCAGCCCGCTGCGCTAGCCAACACAGCCGCGCGCCTTTTTTTTCTTTATTGCACAGCCACGCGCCATGCTTGTGCCGGCAGTATAACGGCGAGCTATTTATACGCGCCATTTACCGCTCGCGGTAGGCAGATCTCGGAGGAGCTTGACCGTGTTTTATGTCACGCAACGCCCTTACATTTTCTTTCCATTTCAAAAACTGCCCTTGAGACGCGCGCGAAAAAGTGGCCCCCCTTCTGTACCCACTCATGATGTCGAAGGAAAAAAAAATTACACCATCTCCCGCTAAAGGGAACCATGTGTAGATGTGAAGCAGCGGGCGCTAACGTTTACACTGGCGGCGGCGTTGACGCTGGAGCTCATCGCAGCGTTGCGCAGGAGAGAAAACTGGGGAGGCGCAAAGCAGGCAGTGATGGAGCAGTTTTTCCTACTAGAACATGCCAATCGCTGCTAATGGGCAATGAGAGACAGAAGACTCCGACTGGACACAGAGACCCGCACTCCGCTTTTAGTTAACGCGCACGCTGCGAATTTTTATTGTTCAACAACGCACAGGAGAAATCTCCCACCGGCACCACCTTGGAGGTCAAGATCCATTGCTATATATACGGGATGGCCAGTGAACGGTTGTGCAGCGCGAGCAGTCGGTTTTTTCAACCAAGAAACTCGCTAGCAGGGGGGGTGATTCTTAGTTAGGAAGAATGAAAAGAAAAGTGGGCCCCGCAACTGTCTGCATCAAAGTGCGACACCTCAGCAGTAGCCCACGAGGGAAGGGATAAGGAGGGATTAAAAGAGATAGAGAGATAAGTAATGCCTGCGTCGGCGTCGCGAGGCGAGAGAGGGAGGAGCGTAGCAGAGGAGAGAGAGGGGGGTGACACGCATGCGCAGTGGGAGTGTGAACGCCGTGGGCAGGGATGCGTAGAGGAGAGAGGGGGGGGAGCGTAGGAGAGGAGAGAGAGGGGGGGGGACGCGCTTGCGCAGGGGGGAGTTAGACGCCGCGGGCAGGGATGGAGAGAGGGGGGGGAGTGTAAGAGGGGAGAGAGGAAGGGAGGCGCATGCACAGTGTGGGTGTGGTTGCCGCGGGGAGGGATGCCTAGAGGAGAGAGAGGGGGAGAGGAGGTTTTTTATTTTTTTTTAACTGTTTGCGCATGCGCAGTAAGGGTGGGCACGCGGCACACCACCACCACCACCACCACCACCACCACCACCGGATTAAGCTTCGCCATAAGATGCTTCACATCTAAAAAGAACACCGGCCACACTTTGCGTCAGAAGCCACCGCGGGGTAGGAGATGCAGAGTGACAATTCCACGTCATCATCATCATCATCATCAGCCTGTATACGTCCACTGCAGGGCAAAGGCCTCTCTCATGTTTCGCCAATCAACCCGGTTATGTGCTTTCTGCTGCCACGTTATACCTGCAAACTTCTTAATCTCATCTACCCACCTAATTTTCTGTCGCCCCCCTCACGCGTTTTCCATCTCTTGGAATCCAGTCAGTTACCCTTAATGACCAGCGGTTATCCAGCCGACGTGCTACGTGCCCAGCCCATATCCATTTCTTCTTCTTGATTTCAACTATGATATCCTTAACCCCCCGTTTGTTCCCTGGCCCACTATGCTCTCTTCCTGTCTCTGAAGGTTACACCTATCATTTTCCTTTCCATCGCTCGCTGCGTCGTCCTCAGTTTAAGTTGAACCCTCTTTGTAAGTCTCCAGGTTTCTGCTCCGTAGGTAAGTACCGGTAAGATGCAGCTGTTATATACCTTCCTCTTGAGGGATAGTGGTAGACTACCATTCATGATTTGATAATCCTTGCCAAATGAGCCCCATCCCATCCTTATTCTTCTAGTTATTTCACTCTCATGGTTCGGCTCCGCGCTTACTACTTGTCCTAATAGACGTACTCCTTTACAACTTCCAGTGTCTCGCCACCTATCGCAAAGCGCTGTTCTCTGTCAAGATTGTTTCACATTACTTTAGTTTTATGCATATTAATTTTCAGACCTGCTCTTCTACATTCCGTATTCAGTTCAGTAATCATAAGCTGTAATTCGCCTCCCGCGTTACTCATCAATGCAATGTCATCAGCGAATCGCAGGTTACTGAGATACTCTCCATTAACTCTTATCCCTAACTCTTCCCAATCTAGGGCCCTGAAAAGCTCCTGTAAACACGCGGTGAATAGCATTGGAGAGATCGTGTCTCCCTTCCGTACGCCCTTCTTTATTGGGATTCTGTCGCTTTCTTTATGGAGGACTATAGTGGCTGTGGATCCGCTGTAGATTTCTTCCATTATGTTTGTATAGGCTTCGTCGATGCCCTGATTCCGCAGTGCCTGCATGACTGCTGATGTCTCCACCGAATCAAATGCCTTCTCGTAATCTATGAAGGCTATGCATAGGGGTTGGTTGTATTCCGCGCATTTCTCTATCACCTGATTGATAGTATGAATATGGTCTGTTGTTGAGAAGCCTGTACGAAATCCTGCCTGGTCCTTTGGTTGATTGAACTCTAATGTCGTATTAATTCTGTTAGCAATTACTTTTGTAAATAGCTTGTAGACAACGGACAGTAAGCTGATGGGCCTGTAATTTTTTAGGTCCTTGACGTCCCCTTTCTTATGGATCAAGATGATGTTGGCATTTTTCCAAGAATCTGGTATCCTCCCTGTCGAGAGACACTTCCTATACAGGGTGGCCAGTTTTTCTAACATAATCTCTCCACCGTCTTTCAACAGGTCTGATGTTACCTGATCCTCACCAGCGGCTTTGCCTCTTTGCATTCCCTTTAGGGCTTTCTTTACTTCTCCTGTCAATACTGGTGGGATGTCAGATTCCTCTGGACTATTATTGCTTATTACGTTATCATCCTGACTGTCTCGGCTGCTGTACAGATCTCTGTAGAACTCTTCCGCTACCTCAACTATTCTATCCATATTGGTTGTGACCTTGCCTTCCTTGACACTTAATGCATACATCTGATTTTTGCCTATGCACAGTTTTTTCTTGATAGCTTTGAGGCTTCTTCCGTTCTTTAGAGCATGCTCAATTCTCTCCATATTATACTTTCTTATGTCGGCTACTTTACGCCTATTGATTAACTTGGAAAGCTCCGCCAGCTCTATTTTGTCTGTTGCATTTGAGGCTTTCATGGTTTGACGTTTCTTTATGAGGTTTTTCGTCTCTTGGGATAGCTTACCAGTGTCCTGTCTAACGACTGTACCCCCGACTTCCACTGCACACTCCTTAATGATACTAGTCAGTTTATCATTAATTGCGTCAACGCTAAGGTCGGTTTCCTCGGTTAAAGCCGCGTACCTATTCTGAAGTGAAACTCTGAATTCCTGTACTTTCCCTCTCAGAGTTGGTTCATTAATCGGCTTCTTGCTTATCAGTTTCTGCCGTTCCTTCCTCAAGTCTAGGTGAATAAAAAGAAATATAAACCAGCGTCGGCTTCTGCATTGTGGACACTTGCATCGCGTTGTTCAAACATGTGGGAACGCATGGCTTTCTTGCTTCCACATGAAATGTAAAAACCACAACTGAACTGCTTGCGGGAGCAAACGCAGTTTTTTCTATCTTCCGTCGGGCGATAGTGTTCTTATCGGCAGCGGTCGTCGTTGCAGCGTCGACGTAGCGCGCAGGCGCGGAAGCGGCGCCGCATTGCTTCGCCACAAACACAAAGCCGTAACAACTGTGGCAGTTAGTTCACGCTTGTCCTGTGTATACCTATGTGTTCTTGTCGAGCATCCTTCTTTGTGCTGCAGCGGCGCGCTGCAATATCGTTCTGATTGTCGTTCTTCGAGTGACATTCTGAAAAATTGCTATTGCATTCTTTACATCGCCCTAGTGGCGAAACTTACTTTTATTGCGATAACAATTATATGGAACATCTTGGCTGGTTTTCCCCGTCTTTGTCCCCGTCATGTCCCGTATATGTATGTGTATCTATATATTCATAAAAGCCACGAAGAAAAAAAATTCAGAAAAAATGTTTCCGACGCGCGGCATCGAACGAGGGACTTCTCGCTCTGCAGCGCGCGGCGCTAACCGCTGAGCCACGAAAGCGCACATCCTTCAACGTATATACAACGTGTTTTCAGTGAGTTTTCAGCATTACCAGCGAGATGGCGCAAAGGGCGCTCTCGGCGGGGCTCGAAGCCCCGCTCGTCGCGACGCGCGCACTCGTGCGCTTATCTCCCAACACGTACTTTGCTTGCCCCGTGGGGGGCAGACCACCCGTGTGCGCGCGTGCTTATCTCGTGGTGGGGGGAGTATGTCTTGGGCTTTCGCCGGAACGATTGCGTTGTAGTTACCGAGCACACGAAGGTTACTTCGCTCGATGCAGTCCCCCCCCGTTTGCGAAAAGAGCACGCTTTTCAAACACAGCGAAGTAACTACTGTGACACTTGTTAATTCGCGTTCATGTGTACCGGTGAATACAATTGGTGCGTCGTTTTTAACACGAAAGTGTTTTATGCCGGGGCCCACCAATACTTTAGTGACGTATTTCCGTCACCTATATGGCGTCGATAAAATGGGCGCCACCAAATGAGAAAGAAAAAAAAAACTTTTAGAAAAATGTTCCCCATGCGGAATCGAACCTCCGAATCCTCAGCCCGCCACGGTAAGCGCCCGACGCTCTACCGACTGAGCAAAAAGAAGCAGACGGAGGACATTTTACCAACGCGCCTGATATCTCTCACACAATCTCTCTCACTCGGTGCTCTCTTCTCTATTGGCGGCGCCCGGGCGGTGCCGCCGTCTGTGAGCGATGAAGAGAAGTTATGCGGCATGACACTAGCGCCGATAGAGAACAATTCATCGACGACGCAGTCAAAGCACGTCGTCCGAGATTGCGTGCCGGCGCGCAATCTCGGAGGTCATGGTGAAAGCCTCTCGATAGCAGCAAGAAACGCTGTCCGCGCTAGCATCGGGGAGTCGCCCTAGAGCCCTAGACGCAGTTATGTGTCAATTTTAGCCTTTCGCTTCGTGTTAGCGTGTGACTACTCGTTGTCGGAGTAGTGCGCTTCCACATGTACCAACTGTCGTTCGCTGCCGACTACTTCGAGTGCGATTACACTGACCAATAAAACTGCTGCTGTAAGCGGTGCAGAAAGGCAATGATGTCGACCGACGAATGTGGCGCCTTGGCGGAGCGAGACGGAAGCCAGCGAGACGCCGAACGCCTGCGCACGTTCGCGGCTCAAGCTCTGCCTCCCATGTTGCTGAAACGCAGTGTGGTAGTGAATGCAGGAGCAAAGGCGTAGATTACCGAATCCCTCAGGAGTGCACACCGCGCCGTTTCTCTCCTTCAGTGACGACGCTTTGACGAAGTGCACAGTACCAGTGTTTATTACGAGCTCCTTGGTGTCATCTTTGCGCGCGATTTGTGATACGCTGTGTCCAGGTATAGGTTAAAAAATTTAACTACCACAGCGGTCAAATCATGATCATGGGCGTTAGTCGTCGCGACGGGGTGTGCCACTAGGCCTCGACGTGCGTGCATCTACGTCAAACGGTGCGGTATGACACTAGCACCGATAGAGAACAGGTGTAAAACAGCAATAGACGTTGTACGAACTCTCATTATCACTACACAATAACCACTACTTCTGTAAACACACTTTTCACATTCGTGTTATACCGACTTCTATGACGGAGGGATCAGCCATGTTTTGTTTTTGTTTGAGCAGTGCGTTAAGTGTCGAGCTGTGAACGTTGTTAGTTTGCTCCCGTCCTGTGCGTGTTGTTTTCGTGCGTCATGTGTGCGTGAGCAGCGCGGTGCAGGTTTCCATCTGCTTGCCATTCGTCGCTTGACACTTCAGTTTGTTGCTATCGCACTCATTGCTTCGCTTTGTGGCGAAACTGTGACTTTTTTGTTTCTTCGTCTGCAAAATAGCTGCGACGGACACCTGCACCAACAATAGCGTCAGACACCATCGCCCCAACTAACGAACGTTGTATCAAAACATAAAAGCTCACACTGCAACATGAGCAGCAACTCAATGCGTTCGCTCAGTTGTCTTCGTACTTTGCATGACGTAAGATTTGGAGGTGAGTGTTCACTTTGACTGGTAATGATCGTGCATCTCCACGCAGCCGCCATCGTACTCGTTAATGTCATAAATACGAGAATGTTTCCAACAAAATGTGAGGCCCATGAAACTTTTGCTACTGTTGATTCATTCTTGTGGCTATCAGGGCTTCGATTTTGGGACAAAATTACTGTGCCCGAGGTGTATTTAGAATTCTCTGTAATGGTGACCTTGCTCTCTTAAAGTGTGACCTATCTTCCCGCTCAGAAACTTAAAATCACTAGCAGTTTTCTAAACAATTCTTTTTATTATCGTACGGTATCTCTGTGTACCCACAACCTACGAAAAAAAATTTCGCTTTCTGGTGTTTCCGCTTGAGATTTTCTACGTCACCTCCTGTTTGATGCTTTCTCAAGTACACGGTTATCATACGTTGTCATTCTTATGCAAATCGTACTAACATCGCTCCTCTGTTTTCCTAGAGACGTTGCCATAATTGTGTCTTGTTTGTCCTGCTTACTACTTTTCTTGCTTTCCATGTGAAGCTCTATGAAGGCATGGAACAGGGTTTGTAGGTTTTGCGCTGCCACTTCAGCATCCGCGTAGAGATGTGCCACTTTAACATCATTGATGAGTGCTAGTGGCATACAATTCCAGCTCCTACAGTTTATACCTCGTATTTAGTTTTATCGCAACCCATGGTACGCTTATTTTTTTCATGCTACAGAATTCCGCGATCTTGCCCGCAGTTACAGTTTAGTAGAAACCTCACGTCATTCTTCCGCAGTACATCCGCAGTGCCAACACCGAATGTAGGGGTGCTATCTTAAGCAGATTAAGGTGAGATAGGGAGTTGTTGGGCGAGTTGTATCAACATCATACTAAGCGGAGTGTAGATGTGGTTCCCATGAAAGTACACAGGGCTCAAGAGCGTGTTTACTGACTTTAGTTTTTCCAACAATATATATGCACTTGCCTTCGCAAGATGATTAATGCAATAGCACGGTTCCTCCTGTGTCTTCGTGAACAGGTGTGCTGGATACGCAACGTGATTAGACTGTAGCACTCTGAAGCACGGTTTAGGAAAACGCAGACTGGTTTATTCATACGTGCACGCCTTCCTTAGAACTACTTATTACTTCTCCTTAAGCAGAACCCACTACCAGTTCACGTCCCAAGTTGTGCGCCAGAAGACAGCGCTCTGTCAGCAGTTGTTGCGTAGCTCGTACGCCTGCATGGCAGATTGAGTGCAGGGTATCAAAAACAGCACGACGCAGATTTGAAGTAGCATAGACGCGATTACAGTTGTGTGAAACATCGCACCAGAGCGTGACGTCATGGTCTTGAACGTTAACTTGCTCTAGTCCGAGGGATGTAGATGATCGGAGTCGTGGAAGCTCATCATCCAATCCTTGCGCCTCCGGGAGTGAAAACAAGTAAAGGTCATAGGGGCTTGTAGCGTTTATGGTAATGCGACTAAGAGCGTCCGCTGCACTGTTAAGGCTGCCTTTGACGTAGCGTATGTCTGTGGTGAACTAGGCAATGAAAGCGAGGTGCCGAAGCTCTCTAGGAGTATGGGTGACACTGCAGGAGCGTAAAGCCGAAACAAGTGGCTTGAGGTCAGTGAGCACGACAAATTCTCGCCCTTCGAGAAAGTACCTGAAGTGTTTTACCGCAAGGTAGGCCGCGAGGAGCTCCCGTCCGAAAGTACTGTATCGGCGCTCAGTGTCGCGTAACTTTCGGGAAAAGAAGGAGATGGAGTCCCATGCACCATTGATCCATTGATGAATAGCGGCTACAACTGCTTCTGATGGAGCGTCCACCATGACGCTAGTGGGAGCAGTTGCTGAAGGGTGGTGTAGAAGAGTGGCTTTGGCGTGTTTGGTCTTAACGGCGGCGAAGGCTTCATAAGCGACCGTGTCCCAGGGAAGGGCAGCCTACGGAGCTTTCGAAGTAGACAGTAGTGCTTCAAGAGGCTTCAACAGTGTAGAGCATGTCAGAATGAAACGGCGATAGAAATTTACGAGTCCGAGAAAACGTCACAGGCTACGTGGGGACTTTCGTGGGGGGTAGTCAATGATAGCCTGAACTTTGTCTGGTAGAGGAGTGATGCCATCTTTTATAATGCGATGTCCGAGGAGTGCGATCTCGGACACCCCAAACTGGCATTTTTCAACATTTATGACCAGATCTTAGTCCCGAAGTTGATTGAAAAGTTGGCGTAGATGTGCCTTGTGTGTTTCGGTGTCCTTGCTGGCGACGAGATCATCTATATAGGCGAAACAAAACGGCAGACCTCTGGTGCCTTCGTCTATAAAGCGCTGAAATGTCTGAGCTGCGTTGCGCAAACCGAGAGGCATTCTTAAATATCTGAAAAGGCCAAATGGGGTAGTTATAGGAGTTTTGGGTAAGCCGGAAGGCTCAACTGGGATCCGGTGATAAGCTTTCACGAGACGAATTTTCGAATGTACCATTGTGCCGGTTAAAAAGGCAGTGCAGTCCTGAATATTGGGTAACGGGTATCGGTCTGGAACGGTGACCACATTGAGTGCACGATAATCACCACAGGGTCACCAGTCGTGGTTCTTCTTGGGAACCATGTGCAGCGCCGACGAGCACGAGCTTGATGACGGACGAATAATCTTCAATTGCAACATGCTCGATATTTAGAAGGACCGAGTCGGCGAGGGCGGCAGTCAACAGGTGGCCCTGCGGTAACTATGCAATGGGTCACAGAGTGCTTAGGGGGCTTATCCATCGGAGACTGCGTTGTAATCTCCGGAAACTCCGGGGTTTAGGGACGTGGCTTGTGACGGAAAACCGTTGACCGACAAACTCGTAATGCTATCCACCAGGCGACAGCGGCTCATATCCACGAGCAGATGAAAATGTCTCAAGAAATCGGCTCCTAAGGTGGCATAGCGGACGTCAGCTATCCAAAATATCCATTGTAACCATCTCTTGAGGCCGAGATCGAGGATCACAGACTTCTGTCCGTAAGTTGCAATGACAGAAGAGTTGATCGCTTGTAAGGAGTTGACTTTTCGCGCAGACGCCGGTCAGCCTTGAAGCAAGAATTATGCTGACCTCTGCGCCAGTGTCCACCTGCAAGCGTAGTCCTGTGCTTCGGTCAGTTAAGTATAAGAGGCGGCTTGATGATTGGCCGTGATCGCCCGCGGCTGTTATTGACGATCGGCTTGAGCGTTTCCCATTCGCAACAAACAGGGTGACAGACACCGACGAGCCGCGGCACGAAAACGTCGGTGATAGTAGCATGGGTTCTGTGTTGAAAAACTGCGCTCAGGCTACTGGAGTTGTACTGGCGAACAAGGCGACGTGAGAGGCTGTCGATGGGGGCAAGCCAGGCTGGCCATTGAAGTTGAGAGTGTTTTGCAGTTCCAGACGCAAGTCGGCTACTTGAGCTGCGAGATCTTTTACCTTTTCTCGAGGAGAATCTACTTCGGAAACCGGAGCAGGACGGGCAGCGCTGATGACTGCCGGAGCAACGTCCATCATGTCGTCAGCTAGTTCTGCGAGCTCCGGCAAGGAATTATGCTGAGCTGGGACAAGAGCCATTCGCACGTTAGGTGGAAGACGCTGGTCCCCAACCACGTGCTGCAGGTGACATACGAATTGGGTTGGACGTCTGTCCCCAAGCTCTTCGTTGTTCAGGAGTTGTTGAATACGCCGATGTGCAGGCTGAACGAGGCGGCGAAGAAGAGTCTGTTTGACTGTCGTATATGAAGTTTCACCAAGAGGTCGCGCGAGGATGTCGCGTATCTCGGGCATTGCCTGTGGCGGCAACGCTTCAAGGGGTAGCTCGTACTTGCGAACTTCTGAAGTGACGCGATGGATGCGGAACTTGTTCTCGGCTTGTATGAACCATAACGAGGGATCGGCAAGCCACAGCTGTGGTAGCGTTATGGTGGTAGGAGCTCCTACGACACTCAAAGAGAGTACCTCACCGGTTGCTGTGGCAGGAGTACCAGGGTTGAGGTCGTCCGGATTCTCACGCTACTGCATGGCAGGTCGTGCCCGTAGTTCGGGTCACCAGTAAGTCTACCACTCTGAGGCACGGTTTAGGAAAAATTACACCATCTCCCGACAAAGGGAACCATGTGTATATGTGAAGCAGCGGGCGCTAACGCTTACACTGGCGGCGGCGTTGACGCTGGCGCTCATCGCAGCGTTGCGCAGGAGAGAAAAACTGGGGAGGCGCAAAGCACGCAGTGATAGAGCGGTGTTTCCTACTGGAACATGCCAATCGCTGCTAATGGGCAGTGAGAGACAGAAGACTCCGACTGGACACAAAGACCCGCAGTCCGCTTTTAGTTAACGCGCACGCTGCGAATTTTTTATTGTTCAACAACGCACAGGAGAAATCTCCCACCGGCACCACCTTGCAGGTCAAGATCCAGTGCCATATATAAAGGATGGCCAGTGAACGGTTGTGCAGCGCGAGCAGTCGGTTTTTTCAACCAAGCAACTCGCTAGCAGACGCTGCCTGCGTCGGCGTCACAAGGCGAGAGGGGGGGGGGGGAGCGTAGGAGATGAGAGAGAGGGGGGGACGCGCATGTGCAGTGGGAGTGTGGACGCCGCGGGCAGGGATGCCTAGAGGAGAGAGGGGGGAGTGTAGGAGAGAGAGGGGGGGACGCGCATGCGCAGTGGGAGTGTGGACGCCGCGGGCAAGGATGCCTAGAGGAGAGCGGGGGAGCGTACGAGGGGAGAGAGAGGAGGGGAAGCGCATGCGCAGTGAGGGTGTGGTTGCCGCTGGGAGGGATGCCCAGAGGAGAGAGAGGGGGAGAGGTGGTTTTTTTTTATTTTTATATTTTTGGAAAGGGTTTGCGCATGCTCAGTATGGGTGGTCACGCGGCACACCACCACCACCACCGGATTAAGCTTCGCCATAACATGCTTCACATCTAAAACAGAGTGTTGTTTGGTTGGTTGATCCTCAGCTACCTGGTCCAACCCACCGCGGGTTATCGGCCATGAAACGGGCGGTACCTTATTTTAGAAATAAAACTGTTTTACAATCCCAGTATGTTTAGGAATAGATGGTTTAACATAAATTCACTGGTACAAACCAGATTTTCAAAAAAATGAAAATATAAAATATAAATGAATAAATAAAGAAATAAAAAATTAAGAGGTCAATAGGTTGAACCAGTGAAATTGTACATAAACTTAACATTCTATTCGTTTTGGTTTATTCATACGTGCACGCCATTCTTAGAAATACTTCTTCCTCCTCCTTAAGCAGAACCCCACTACCAGTCCACGTACCATGTTGTGCGCCAGAAGAAGAAAAGTCCGCCACAAGACTAAAGAAATGTGCCGCCCCATCAACTGTGTTTCTTTAGATGCACACACAAAAAATTGTGAAGATATGTCAAAAGAAAGTAATCAAGATTGGAAAGGTGGGGATTTAATTCCCCGTAATTTTATTACATGTTTTTCGTTACAGTGGCTGCAAGGCCGGCCTTATTTAGACATCACTATTTTAGAGAGTCAAATTCCTCTCAAATATATTAAGCTATTTATGTTGGTGTTGTACACAGAGCTGTCTTTGTACCGTACACAACGAATCTATTTGGCTACAACGAACGTGAAACATTACCGTAGCCATGCTTCGCTGCACAAACTATTTTATATGTTTACTATGCAACGAAGAAATTAATCGACGTTGTGAGAATATGTGCTTACCTCCGTAATGGTTTGTTATATTTGCAGAAAGCTCTGTATGCTCAGTATGGGGGACCGCGGAAATTACAGAGACAAAGAAACTACCCAATGTTACAGAAATATATGCCAAAAGCAACTGTAGAAACATGTCCTATGTGTGGTATCCCCATTCCTGCAAGGGACAATAAAGTCAACATTCTTATAGAAAACTGTGTGGTCACTGCATAGTGCACTTTCCTTTGGAAAATATCGTGCCGCAATGTGTAGTTATATGAAGATATCTTTACCGTTTAGCGTGTAAGCCGTCTATTCTTTCAAATGCTAATGTTTCTTCTGCTCCATAGGATAACAAATTAAAATTCTGGGGTGCAATGCAGGATAACCCGAGCTTCGCGGGAACCCGAGTTTACTCCGAGATGGCACTACGGCGCTCAGGACAGGAAGACAGTGCGGAGCGCGCGAAAGCACATTTGAAATAAACAGACACAGGAACGCGCATGGCGTCAGAAACGCATCCGCGGCATTCGCGACGGTTTTTAAAAGAACGCAACTTCAAAAGCGTCAGCGCTGCCACTATCTAAAAATTTCAACAGTGCAGCGACCTCAGCGTGATTGTTGCGCTCTTTTTTTTGTCACCTCAACATCGCGCCTACCACAGACGTGTTCGCGAGCGTTTATCCTACTTCGGGCACGTTATTTAATTCCACCTGCAGCGTGGAAATTTCCACTTTCGAAGGCAACAAGGGCGCATACGCAGCTCTCTCATCATGCAGCTCGTTTCATCTTTATCGATTATAACAGACGAAAAAATGAACAGATTACTGATACATTACACGTCTCACAATTTTTCTGCAGTAACGAATCGGCAGAAACAACGTCTCCACAAACAAATAAATAGGGAATTTCTCACCAGGTGCTACCAGGGGCGCTTGTTCCATGGCTGTGAGGGGCGCGTTGGGAGTTCGGGGAAATTGAATGCGAGACATCGTAACCATGTGATGATATACCCTTTGCGTCTTAGTGCGTGTGTGCATAGTGTGTGCAGTTCAACTGATTTCATTTCATTTTATTATACCCCTTAGGGCATTACAAAGGGGGGAGTGGTAAAACCACATACATACAAAAAATAGCAAAAAATAAAGGAACAAAATACGGAAGCACAACAGAAACGTTATAAAGAACCTAAGTATACAATATTAGCTGCAGATTCATGGAAATGTTCATAATTATTAATGTTTACAACGTCAGCGGGAAGGCCATTGCAATCGAGAGAAGTTCGTGGTAGAAATGATTGATAAAAGTACATAGCATTACATGAAGCGAATTCCACTTTGTGACGATGGTAAGTGCGATGGGATACATAAGATGATTGAGGGATGAGACGATCGCGTAGTGCAGGACGATGGAACATTTTACGAAACAAGGCAATGTGTTACACTTTTCTGCACAATGTGAACGATGGGAGGTAGAGGTCTGATTTCATAGAAGTTATACTGGCGGTGCGACTGTAATTAGCGTGAATGAAACATAAGGAGTTGTTCTGAACCATTTCTAGAGCAACAATTAAGTTTATATGAGTAGGATCTCACACCGATGTAGCATACTCCAATTTCGATGGCATTAGCGTTTTATAGACCAGGAGTTTCAAAGAGGAAGGAACGTGATAACAATTTCGGCGAAGATAGCCTAGCATGCTATTATCTTTATAATTAAGTGCTCGATATGAG